>JANPWX010000026.1:7353117-7428198 GCA_024734555.1 Trochalopteron elliotii | reverse complement strand
TGGAGAAGAGCGGCGGGAGGGGGGGGAGGGAGGGGGAATTTGACAGCACCAGAGTTTGCTTATCAGAACTTTTTTAACCACTCAAAAACTCTTCGTGCCTCCTGCTCCCACCACTGCAGCCGCAGCCCCGCACGCAGATGACCCCATCCCCTCCAGCCGCAGCCTCTGCTCCCCGGAGGCCCGAGCTCTCGGTCCGCCGGCGCAGCGATCCAGCGAGCCCGCAGGCGCGGAGCATCCGCGGCGCGCTGCGGAGAGGCCAGCGGAGTGAAACCGCGCTCCCTCCCGGCTGCCAAGGCTGCGCGCATCCCCCGAAGCCCCCTTTCTTTCGCCCAGACCGAAAGCAGGTCTGGGGAGCAGCCCTACGTGGGCCAGGGAGGCAAGCCTGGGAAAAGAGTTGCTAAAGAAAACACTTCAAATGCAGCAGATCTCAGAGGAGAAGGGGAGAGAGGTCAAGACAAGGCGTGTGTGTGTGTGTGTGTGTGTGTGTGTGTGTGTGCGCGCATATGCATGTTTCACTCGGCCAGACATGCAAGCCTGCGACTTGTCTGCAGCCAGCTGGTAGAGTGTCATCAAAACTAGATGTATACACTCCAAGCAGGGGAGCAAAAAAGAAAATTCAGACGAGGAAATCAACATGAAAAACATATTGTCGCAGGAACTGCGAGGCAAATAGTGTTTGGTGTTGCTTGTACACAGGCATACAATGCTGACAGATGACAGCATGCTCTTGCTGAAGAGACATACACTGCCTTTGTCCCACATGGTGTACACACACGTGCACATTCCTTCTTCCTACTCCGGCTGCTGTTTCTGTAGGACAAAGCAAAACCCATCCTTTATATGCATCACTTTCCCCCACCCTCTTTCCTCTTTCTATTCCCAGCACCGTCCCCCCCCAACCCCACCCCTCCTATGTGTGGTTTTTCTTTATTTTAGTATCAGAAAGCTGAGGGCTGGGATTAGCAGCTATTTTGGCATCTGACTCTCCTCCTCACAGCAGTGACCGGACCCAGGCTGTGAAAGCCCAGCAGGCTGTTGCTTAGCATTTTGTACCCTTGTTAGCTTCGAAGGGGCATTGTCCTTTCCAAGCAAATGTCAGTCCCACCAGATCACATCTGGCCATCAAGTAAGGCTGATGATGTCCCCCTTTTCTGTGTCCCCCTTTCCCATTTCCAGTGGGTCACCTGCTGGGGTATGGCAACCAGGACTATGTAATTATACCTGAGTCTTATATTATCTATTGAGCCTCAGCTCCTCAAAATTCTGGTTTATAGGATGACACTAGCCATCAGTAGAAATTAGACAGCCTAGCATTAATTTTCAAGCCTCAATCATTTGGCTTCAGTCAAACGTGGCTGAATGCTATGGCTTCAGTCATTTGTGACAGAAATTTTTGTCTCATAGCTTGCTCACATCCTGCATCCAGTACAGTGTACTTAACATGTCTGTCTTCTCCCCATATGCCTGACACTTTGCAATACTGCCATTGAACTTCCTTCTCAGCAGTGTCATGTTGCAGCAAAGGGAATGAATGAAACCACCCCTTGTTATCTTACAGGAGCTGGATTCAAATTTGAAAAATTTGGAAGTTTAGTCAACAAACCCTAGAAGAGGTGCCACTTGGATTTCTTTTTGACACGACTCTCTATGTTGCTTTAAAAATCTTTTCCAAAGTGTATGGAAACCCAGGATGTCTGTGTAGTTTCTTAATTTATTTTCATCCATACTTGGTAAAATTAGACCTTCTGGTAAGTGCTGCAGGTGTAGGCTGAAGAGGATGTCACATTTTTCAAAAAACAGGTACTACACTACAACAGCGCTGCCAGTGTTGGAGTGTCACAGTCTCCCTGCCTCTTTCGTCTGGAAAGCAAGCAAGGTGTCATACCTCCTGTCTGTCACAGCACAGAGGGACCCATCCCTCAGGCCACGAGTGCTGGCAGTGTTTGTGCTCACCCTCTTCAGGGAGCTTCTGTCATGTTCATCAAGTGACTGCTTCTCCTGTGTCTCACTTGCCTTTGCTGTTGCCAGTCCATCTCTCAAGCTGCAAAATGCTCCGGTTAAAATGTGTGATTTCTAGCTGTGGCCTTTGAGTGTTTCTGAAGGACAAGGGGGAAAAATGATGCCAGAATGACCCTAAATTATCTGTATATTGTGGTTTTGTTACAAAACAGTGCTCTTTCCTCCTTCGGGCACAACACAGTTGTGATGAAGCTTTTTGAAGCAGATGAAGTAAATGTGCATTACTTGGACTTTGGTCTCCTCTCACACATGATTTCATGAACATTCAGTGTGATGATGCGCAATTGATCCATTCCTGGGTCTTGCTGTCTTTGCTGAGCTACACATGGCTGAAAAGGTAGATGCACACTGAAAATACTGTTGGTGTCTGATCTCACATCATTCCTTAGAGCAAACCTCTCTGTCTCCTTTCTGCCTTCTCTGGGCTGTCCCTGCCTTTGTGTGGGTCCCCCACACCCTCAGTCCCTCACTGCAATTGCCACTCCTCACCATGGAAGGCCCCGGAGTGCATCTTCTGTCCTGGCTGATGGGTTTTTTTAATAAGAATGTTTGGGAAGGGGTATTCTGTGGGCTTTGAAGTTCTGATATGAGTTTTGGGGATGTACAGTCTGGTTTTGGTAGGTGGCAGGACTGTTGCACTACCTGGCCTTTGGAGATGGCTGAAGTTCCCTGTGACAGGCCCTGGGTGGCTCATGGCTGCCTGAGGGGCCATGGCTCAGCAGCCTCACTGCTGTGCCTCCTCACCTGTGGCTGGCACAGATACAAACCCACCCAGGAGTGCAGGAGATCACAAACCCCCATCCCTGCTGGCAGTGGGGTGAGGAGAAGGAGGGCAAAATCCAACCCAGCACAGAGAAGCCTCGCTCTTGTGTTAGAGGGGACACCTGTCACTACCTTCCTCTATGGCGTGAGGTGACAGGATGTGCCCAGAGTCAAGACAGACTTTAGTGCCTGAGGAGCTGGCTGAAAGCAAGGGAAACAGTGTTTAACAGCAGTCCAGCTGTTTAATTGGGACGGCCCAATGCTGAGGGGCTGCTTCAGCCCTGACGCCCCTGACCCACCAGGAAAGACTTGCTGCCCCTGTGCCAGCTGCTCAGCAGCACTGCCACCAACCCAGGGTGGCTGCTGGGTGGTCAGAATGGCTGGGCAGGCTGTGCTCAAGCTTTTGGAAAGTCTCCATGCTTTAGGAAGGTTAAAGTATTAAGTGGCATTTGGGAAAATCGCTTGAGGAAGGGCAAAGGTGGTGGCACCTGGTGGGTCGTTCTCAGTCTGGGAGCGTGGCCAAGCTCTCTTACTGTAATACACTGTGTCCAAGTGCTGGCTCCTTATTAGACACTGCATTTAAAAACTATTTCACTTGCAGATGTAGTGCTAAATTTTCTTCACCAGCTGGGGGGTGCTTCCCTACTTTATTTTTATTTTCCTTTTCTCTAATTTTATATGGAGCTATTCTGACCTCCTCCATTAGAGGAGATGTTGAATGCTTTTAGAAAAATATTTGTTCTGATGGAATTTATGATGTGATCTGTTATTCAAATTTATGGTGAGTTTGATGTAGTAGGTTAGGTAAAAAGGCTCTAGATGACTAGATCTAGATGATTTTTCAATCATGAAAAGCCATATTTTTATGCATTTTTAGGCACAGCTTACCAAAAAGTGTTTGGAAGCAGAATGTGGATATACTAAAATAAAGAATAGAGTTGGAAATACTGCCAAGTTAAAAAACCCCAGGAAGTCCAACACCTAAGCTAAAAGATATTTTTATAGGTACACTGTAGGAGTGTCTTAATATTCCCCAGGTAGAAGAAACACTCACTTTGACGTCATACTTGACAAGAAAAGGGAAATTATTCTTAGTATTGATTTTGGGGAAAGTTTTGGTTTTGGGAATGAGTGTATTCAAACCACCACAGCAGACAAGAAAGCAGAAGAGGAGAGGGTGCCAGCAGGTTTCTCTCCTACATTTCTCTGCTTTCAGGAATCTTGCTTACCAGGAGAGCAGCGTGTCTGCCAGTTCTGCCAGCGTTGTCCCACCCTGCTGAACACAGAGGCAGCTTGGTGCAGAGAGAGGCAACCTTCTTCCCAGCTGCTTTCACTGGAGGTGTCGACAGGATCTCCTGAGGAGAGCATGCAACATAAACCAGTTCTCCAGTCAGCTGGATCATCCCTTCACCTTTGACTCTAACTAGGGATGCTCCATGAACCCTCATGGAACACTTTTGTGGAGTTGCTCATGGTATCTACAGCCACTGATCTCATGACTGAACTCTTTACACACCTGCTTATCTCACTTTTTTTCCTGTCTGCTCTCTACTGGCCTAATTTTGCAAGTTTTTATCATCCTGGGCAGGGTTTACTCGTGCCACTGTTTTTTGGGATAAGAGTTGTGCTGCCTTTCTCTGTTTAGCATCATACTATTTAAAAGAATGTATTCCCCATGTAAACTTCAGGGAGAAAAGAAAGAGACCTTTTAAATTTGGCAGACTGGTGGAGAATGAAGGAGTTTTTTCTGCAGCTGATTTATCTGTCTCTGCCTGCTATTGAGTAGCTATAGCACATTTTGGTTATTGTTTTCCCTCCTGATTTCTGAGACCAAACATTTTTGCACAGCCTATTTGTCTTTAACTGATTTTTCTTTTTGCTTTAGAGCACTGGGAGTACAAGGGGCCATGAAAACTTTGTGGCAATTACCTTCCTATGAAAGCAAAGCCTAAATTAAAGCAGGGAAGCTCAGAAAACACAGCATTATAAGATCAGCCTGGAAGTTATTTCTGTCTTCTCAGATTTTAAAAGCTACTGAGTATACCTGTGATTATAAGTGAGCTGTAGGTCAACAAAAATTGCTGTTAGTGCTTTCATTATAATCTCAATTGTTGGGAGTTTACTTAGCACAAACATTTGCTTTGTGGTGAAAGTATGGCATGTAAGCCTTTTGATCTGCAAGCAGTAACAAAAAAACCCACCAGACTTTTTGCTTTGTTTTCATTCCCTCCAAACACACTTTATAAACTGCGTTACAGCACGAGCAATCTGATGTTTGAGCTATAAAACATGGCAAGAATATAGATGACATTGGCCACTCCCCCTTTGCTTGCTTTGGGAGAAAAATCTTTTTAAAAGGCATGATAAGATCTTTTTTGAGTGTGCTCAGTAGCAGACTGCACTCCTCTGCAAAAAGATGAGAAGCCTGAAATATGGGCTTTGCCACATATTTACCCCTTTGAGTGATAGGCAGAGACACTCCTCCTGCAGCTCTGAGAGTTGCAAGATGGCAGAGAAAGGCTAAAAATACAGTGAGCATGAAGATTTTAAGATTCTTGAGTTCACACAGGGCAAGGCACCAGTGAAAAGTCTTGAGCTCATTTCTCATTTTCTTTTTGTCCCCCCCCCCCCTTTTTTTTTTTTTTTCAGTTATAAAGGCTCTTCTCCCACAGAAAAGGAAAGCAGCCTGCTTGTTGCTTCTCTAAGCTTTTCCAAAGAAATCAGCAATGCAGCGCTGAACAGCTGGGCTCCTTCTTGGCACTTCACAGACAGGGGGATGAGAGAAAAAGATTTCCAGATACTTAAGCAGGAGTTGCAGCTGCTGTTATGGCAGAAGCTTTCCTGTGAGCAAGCAGGTAAGGATTTTTGTAGTGCCTGGGCAGGCTGAAGTTTCACAATGGGCACAGAAAAGGGCACGATGGGCAGCAGCGTCACTGCCTGCCAAACTCCATCCCCCCCTGATACCTGGAAAGGCCAGTCAGTGTCAGTTCACACGGAGTGGAGGCTGCGGCTCCCCAGACGGTGTCAAATGACAGCCTGTTTCTTTAGAAAACGTGTCTGTAGGTTTTCCTAATCTGCTGAAGCACAATGAAACACAACACGTTTCACTTTTTGGGCTGTTTGTTACGCCTGCTGAGCTGTGGTACAAGCAATAATTAATCCCGTATTTGCAAGTCATATGATAATACAAAAGGAAGGTGTCTTCACATCATTTAAGCATTCCTGAAGGGTGCTTTTTTGTTCTTGGAAGGATGAACTACAGAGTTGACTGTGATCTTCCCATTCCATCACTCTACCAGAGGACCCACTTTTTTGAGACTTTTTCCTTGTTTCTCTGCTCTCTCTCTCCTACATCAGCTTTCAAGAGTTTTGGTCTTGCACATTTACTCCAGGTTTCTATTCTGGAAATGTTTACATACAATTTATAAAGGATTAGAATTCAGCCTTATGTATTTTCCCAGGGATACCAAAAACTCACTCCAAAGCAGAACATTACCTTGCCCCATATGCTACATATTACTGGAAAAGAGGCTTTTTTAAAGCATTTGAATTTTTAGGAGAGAAAAAAAAAATATCTTTCTCTTCTTTTAATCTTTCTTCTTTTAAGCTTGCTACAGGCTTATTAAAGTCTGACTTTTTTTCCTGAAATGTTTCTACCCCACAGAAAAGTGCTACCTTCCCAGATAAAATTTAGCATTGTTACAGGCAACCAAAAATATTGGTCTTATGACAGGCAGTGCAAGAAAAACACAGAGTAGCAATCAACAGCACCATTTCCATAACTGCTAACACCTGTTAACTCCAGCCAGGTGTTGGCATTTTAAATACCAGCTCTGGGAGGACTATTTTTGCTGGTGTTGAAGGCCTCTTTGTCTTGGGGAGCTTGGCGAATCTTTGCTCCATCCCAAGAATTCATTATGGAGGGAGTGTTGGTTTCAGCAATTCCATCCGCTTTCCTTCTACACCACCTGCTTCTCTCTTTTCTGTCCTGGAGGTTAGTGTATGTATATATATTTACCAGAAAAATCTGATACTCTTGGGTCTTTTGATGGATTTGATGTTTGCTGGAAATTTTTTCACTTCTGCTGAGGTACTGTTTAGTTATTCAGACTTATAAATAATTCCTGATAATGAGCAGAACTGGGGTTTGGGTTCATATCCAGAAAAAGCCTTTAAAGCTAAGTAGCTCAGGTCAAGAAGCTATGCTGTGAATACCTTAAATCCAGAGAGCTGATATTTTAGCCTAAATTCTCTCTTTCTTGGGTGGCTTCATTGTGTGGGTGGTCAAGTTATTTTATGTCTTCTAGAAACTGCATTGTACAAACGGGAGGGAACTAGCCTATCCTTGCTGGTGGAATGCTAACTGTTTTCTGACTGGCTAATATAACAGAATGGGAGTTAGGAAGTGCACATATGCTTAAGAAGTGGACCAGGCTGACCTACGGTCAAGAGGATTTTAACTATGGTTGATAAAAGCCTGTGGACTGGTCTTACTAGCAAATGCTTTAACTAAGCAAAAAGCTTCTGCTTTTCCATAGTTGCACATGTTCCTTTGGTCCTAGATTTGGCAATTTCTCAGTATACGTGAGATACTGTGTTTCCTGGTTTGAGCTATCCTTTCCTTAGTTCTTTACTGAGCCATAAGGTTTTCAAGGGAATGTGAGGACTGAGAGTGTTTGGACGTCTCTTTCTCCTCATTGGTACAACTCATTGGTCTTGTGAGGGTTTTTTTTTTTCCCTCCTATAAAAGGAAGGCAAATTAAGTCTTCTTTTTTTTTCCTTCTCCTTCTTGACTTTGTTATCGGTTTCTTTGATACTGTACTGAGTGTGTTCATCTTGCTATATTTCTGACTTATTAGTGTTAATACATTGAATATGCGTAAATGTGTACACAAGTGATTTCTGCCCTGCTTTTACAAGCAAGTAATAGAAAAAAGTAGATAGCTTTATCTTTTATATTTTATTGCTATTTTAAATACATCAAACTCTTCACTGTTCCCTTATTAAAGGTTAGACAGACCCAGTTTTAGCAGTAACATAAGAGATGATGTTTTTTGACAAAGTAAAGCTGAATTTTAATGTATTAGGGAGCTTTGTATTAGCAGGTTAGTATTTAAAAGGTTATTAGCAAACCTTGGATTTCTACATCATTGAACTGTCATATTATACAAAAGCTTTTGTTTCAATTATGCAAAAATGTTTTTTTGAGATTAAAGCATGTCTATGGGTTTTTACTGAGTGGAAGAAACTGGTTGTACTAATTCAACACACACTGTTTGAAAATATTTTTTTTGTGTGTGTAGGCTGGAATACCAGTTGAGTATCAGGAGACTGTTACATCTTTGAGGGTTTGTTAAATGTACTTATAATGTAGATGTTAGAATATACTCTTCAGTTTTGTAAAAAGTCTGACCTGAGGGGAAGGAGGGCAGTGTAATAAGGGTAAGTTTAGAAGTGTCACAATTAGTGCTCAGGTGCTTAACTTCTGATATATCTGGTACAATTTGTAGATGTGCTCAATGCTTGGCATTCTTATTAGTGTCGATGAAATGAAGATGCTGTGGAGTGAAAGGGTTATAAAACTTACTCTTCCTGATCATCTAATTATGATAACAATGCTATTTTTAGTTCATCCTAGCTTACATGGGAAAGTGTTGAAGTAAGAGTTTAATGTTTTCACCTATCTGCAAAATAGAAATACCACATGTTTTTGGTAGTCTGCAGCTGTGAACCCTGTAACTGGGGAAGAACATAAATGGTTTAACTGTAACTAGAACGCTGTTTTATTTTATCCTGCTGTCTTCTTCTTCACCCCTCCTCCCCAGCACGTACTTACCTTTTGTCCTTGTCCACAGGATTGCTGTTAGGAAGAATAAATGTGATTTTTGGGTTTCTGTTAATGTTTATGACCTGGCAGCATACTGACTTCTCTATTGTTGTTTGAAATCTTAGATGGTTTCTGGTGCACCAAGGCTATTTTAAGACTGAGATGCTTTGGTTCATGTGCAAATAGAAGCTGTCAACTGTTCAGCAGAACCAGGGTACTTTCAGCTCCCCAGCTGAAGGCTGCCATATACTTACAGCATGTCCTTGTCTGTCTGAAAAAGTTCACAGCTGGTTAGCTGAATGACGTGGAGGGTCTTTTTTCTTTCGTTATGCAGCTGGTGCTAACTAGTGACTCAGTAGTGGAAGAGATTAAGAATTACGAGGTTCAAGAAGGAACAAAAAGTTAATTTAAGCCCCCCAAAAAGGCCAGATTTGGACGTTTCTGTAAATTGCAATTCAAAACTAGAGGAAGAACTCCTGTTTCTTTTTCTGAATTGAAATTCTCTTTTGGTATCAAATTAAAAGTATGACAGTGAAGTGGCCTTTTTCTTAATCCCCATAATATTTAAATATTTGATTGGGCAGTGTTTTAGAGATAGTTTTCTTTGTTTAGAAATTGTTCTACTCCTCCTGAAAGGCAAGCTATTTCGTACAGGCTCAAAGAGGATTCCTAAAATTGTTAGTTGCCTGTGAAATGTTGTCTTTTTTCTTATTTTCTTTTTTTTTTTGGGGGGGGGGGGGGGGGGGGGGGGTGATGTCCCAAGTAACATACTGATGGATATTGTATTCCTGCTGAATATTTTCTGTCATTTTACAAGTTTGTTTTAAAAATAAGCATCTGCTAGAAAGTAATGGTAGTTAAGGACTTAGTTTCTTGGCCAGGACAAAGTTAGTTTCCTTTTGTTATTAGTTCTATGTCATCACAGAAAGTAGACTAATGTTATTTTGAGTTTGTCTTACTTCTTTTTTCTAGACATTGGGCTGAATAGCTCAACATAACAAATTATTCTATGTGCTTTAGTTTCAAATTTTTCACGTAGAATCCAAGTTTTAGCATCAGGATTCAATTAAATGATGGTTTGATTTGACTGAAAAATTAATGGTCCGGAACTGAAACCTCATAGTATTTTTTAAAGTTCTTATTTTCAGTACTCCTGTTTTGAATAAAAGTCTGGACTCAGCCCAGTAACATAAAGCTACATGTTCTCTCATCAGCTAAACATACGTAATGATTAAATTTAATAGCGATTGTTTTCTCATTGCTTCTTTTGGCTGCATAGGTATCTTTCTGCATTCATAAAATTAATTCCCTGACCATAAGTGGCACTACACTGACTTGCTGTGAAAAGTTCCTTCCTACTGTCTGTTGTCCTTTTCAGGAAACAATAATTTGCCAAGTACAAACCATATTCAATAATTATATGTCATCTTCAATGACAGCTTGAACATTCAACTCCTGTTTATGCTTGAATTGGACATATTGATTTTTCATTTTAATGATAAACAGATTGGCATGTAATACATTTAACAATACATCTGCTTAAAATGTGTGAAGATTGCTGAATGAAAAAAAAGGGTTTGCAATGCAGGCTAGTGGAAGTACTCAAGCCAAAATGAGGATGCATGCTACTCTAGGTAATTCCCAACAAAAGAGGGCAGTCCCTTTAATCCAATGTCATAGCAGGCATATTTATAATTAACTTTTCTGATTTGCTTTTAGTCTGTCTTCTGGCCAGGAGAGATTCTGCAGCCAAGAATAATAGGAATATTTAAAAAAAATTATTGGGGCTTTACTTGAAAAATGTTTTTGGGTTTGAATTTTGATTTTTTTTTTTTTTAATAGAATGTACTACAAATAAAAATGGGATTTGGCCTAACTACAGAGTTTAAGCTCTTGTTACCCCTGTGCCCTAAATAGTTTAATCTTTGGTGTTCTATACATCTGTGTATATGTATCTTAATGTGTTAAAATCACCTTCTACTAAACTGTTGCTTTTGGATAAAGATGAAAGTTTCCAGGAATACTCCAATTTTGCTGATTGCAATGGTTGAAGACACGTGGTTCATAGTCCTGTACCACAGAAGAATGTAATTTTAATTTTTTAAATAAAGCACAAACATTTTCACAGTAACAGCTGTTATTTTGCTGCTCAGAGTGAACCTGAATAGTTTGCCTTTACAGAGCCTTTCCTAGGCTGTCTTTGGTGGGAGGTGTGTGTGTGTTCAGGCTTGGCTTTTTTCATGATGGTGATGCAATGATTCCTCTAAGGGTACCATATTTCTGTGGTTAGTTTGTTGCTGGTGCTTATTCTATTTGAACACCATGCTCTTTTCTTTGTGACTTACTAATACTTTTTTGTACTTCCGTGTTTTCTTTGATTTCCCTTCCTTGTGTTTTCAGAATGCTGCTTTTATAAGTGCTGCTATATTTAATCACACGAAAGATAAATCCATATTCAGGTCGTGTGGTCTTTGAGCATGGTCTGTCATGACTTTACTTGCACTTTTGAAGATTCACTGAATATAACTCGACAGATTCACTATGTTCCTGTGTTTTATTCAGCTGCTACAGTGTAGAAGTGAAGTATCCATGCCTTGTCTGAAAAAAAAGAGTAAATTGAGTATTAAGTGTGGTCAGTTAATGGGGAAAGTGTAGAGGATACTTCAAGAAATGTAGATCTCTATAGACTGTTGCTTTTGCAACAGAAAGGCATGTTTTAATTAAAGAAGGAACTCACACCTTAAAAAAATGCAGCTGTTAAAGAAAAGTATAAAGAAGCAAGGAGCTGCTCATTAAACTTTATTATGTGCAGTGGTGGTGTTGTTTCTCCCAAATAAATGTGCCTTTCCTGCCAGTCAGGTGTGTGAGTTGGGATGGGGAGGATAAAAAAGACAAACTTTCAGGCACATAAGCCTTTCTTCATGCTTGATTAGATGCAGTATACAATTACTACCTGTAGTCCTGTAGGCACATGGGTCTGGTGCAGTACACTAGTACAGCACTGGGATAGGCTTTTTCATGTTAAATGTGCATTTAAGTGTATAAAACAACTGAGATGGTATCTTAAACTTGTTCTCAGTAAAATATGTCAGCTTATCTTAATTTTCTCATTAGTGAGATATATGATAAATTACTGGAGACTTAGCTGCTGTGGAATTATTTATGTTAACTGATACAGCATAATAATGTGATGATGAAAAGGACCTGTGAGAGGAAGAGGGAAAGCAGAACTTGGACAGCTATCTACTGAAATGAAAGGAATCTTGACTGCCCACTAGGTTTTAAGTATCTCTCAATTGTAGAAGAGGCATTTTAAGTATATTTTGCTAAAAATTAACACACACCCCACCTCCCAAAAGAACCCCAAACAAAGCCCTCAAAACCCCCTGAAACAACCTACCATAGCAAAACCTGGGGCTGTATCAATCACTTGACTTGACTGTAGGCAGTTCAGTCACTGTTTTGGCTTGGATTTGCATCTAGTTCTCAATAGCAAAATTTAGATTTCAAATAGAGATTTATATATTTTTTCCTTCTGTGACAACATGCTGATTTCTGAATAAGGCTAGGAGCTCTTTGGTGAGTCAGTGCCTGGCTGCTGAGACACAGCTCATCAAGGCAGAGATCTAAATGCCAACTGTGAATAGTAAAGAGTCTGTACATTCTATTAAAATACCTTTGCTAGCTACAAATAAAAGGGTAGGAGATGAGCTGCCTGGCAATGTCCCAAGTACATCTCAGGTCATGGAAGCCTCCTGGCAGAGACAGAAGGACAGAGAACTCATGTTGTATGTGATTGTTTTTGAGGTGAGGCTTGAGGTATGTGTACATTATAGTTTGGGGGGGAGTACTGCTGTTTAAAGCACAGCTCCAGAAACAGTGGAAAAGGAATTGGGTTTATGACTTGTGCTTGGCATGTAGCAATGAGCAGGAATATTCTTGGCAGACCCCCTGCTCCTCTTCAGAACCACAAAAATAATAGAAATGAGCTGTTGTAAAAGGAAAGATGGATATCTGTAAAGGGCACTTGAAATTGGCAAAAGTTAAACAACACCAAATAGTTGAGCTGAGCCTTCCCTTCTCCTTCTGGTCTCCTGCTGATTTTAATATGATTTGGTTGTTACTTGAGTTGTTCCTATAGTCAGATTACATGTGGGTATTTCTAATTATCCCTGCTCTTTCTTTGTGGATTTTTTTGGTCACACTTCTGTGCATTTTGTCTCTTCAGTTATGTTGTAAGCCCTGAATGGTGGGGTGTGGGAAAGATTAGCCTTCCCTCCGCTATGCCATGGGTTTAATCTCTGGAAGGTGGCTTTTCACTGTGCTTAAAACATACAATAGAGCAGGAATGAGGATGATTGTTTTTGGGTACCCATGTTCTTCTGAACCACAGCTGTTTTTCTTCCTCCTAGACTTTTAGAGCCAGTGAAACCCTAATCCTCATCTAGTTGGCTGTCTCTTAGGGTGCCATACTGTGGAGTAGGCAAACACTTCTCTGTTTAATTTGTGGCTGGGCACAATGAAAGCAAAGTGGTGCCTGTTGCTGTGATGCTGGATTGCAGAGCTGCTGGACACTGGTGCATTTGAAATACGAGTCCAGACGTTGCTGCTTGTATCTTTTTCTGCTTAAAGATGCCTGCCCATGTGTCTTTTTGCTCCCACTGCCTAATTCAGCAGCTGTGAGCTGCAGGCAGAAGCATATGTGCATTGGCTAAAATAACCAGCCAGCCTCTCCCTTTGCTCCTGCCAGAGTCTCATGTTGTTGAAAAGAGTTTTTAGGATCAGATCCGGCTTCTCAATTTACATTATTTCTTTGCCCAAGCCCAGCAGGAAGGCCTCATCAGGGTGGCCTGTCCTCTTATTCTTTTCTAGATCAAGTTTAAAAAATAGTAATTTGGGGAATTTAGTACAGTAGCTAAATGGCTCTTATTTTAACTTTAAAGTAGGATTGCATATCAGGAAAATGTCTCTTAGAAACAGGCTTTAGGGGGTTTTTGTAGTTTTATTTTTTAAGAGCTTATTTATGTTTTTACTCTTTTAAACATGTTAAAATACTATTTGAGTTTCTACATGCCTTTCACTTTGCTGTAGGAAGCAAGGGCTTTTGTTCTTTAGTTGCCCAGTGCAGACTTACAGGGCAGGTAGGTAAAGATGCAGGTTGCTTGCTATTCTCTTGAAACTGATCCCATGTATGTGAATGATATGAACTTTGTAAATGCAAATATCATCTTTTTAGGGAGAGAGCCGGGACCCTATGCCCAGAGGACAATGCACTCTCCTCTGTCTGTGGGCACTTGCTGTACAGTCTGGTTCAAACATTCTTATGCTAAGATGCATTCTGAATCAAATTTTTGTTATTGAATTATAAGACCCTGAAAACTGTTTTTATAATGAATATGTTGAAAGGCCATCAAATTTAGGACCGGGCACAGCTATAATTTTATAGGCATTAGGCATCTGAAATAATTTTGTCTGAAGATTACACCTGGATTTGTCATCCGTTTTCTAGGAAATACTTGAACTGTGTTTCATGCACACAAAAAGACTTACTTCATAAGATAAGGAGCTCTGAGATTTACATTCCAATATTCAACAACACTTTTAAGTGCTTTTTTCATTCTCATAATAGAGCTGTCATAAACTATGTATTTTAAACAAATCAAACTAAATTTATGAAAAAATTCTACATGGAATCTTGATTCTGCATATTTGAAGTGGAAAATGTCCCATAAGGTTAGGTCAGCTTTTTACAAGCCCCATCTATTAACAGAGAGTCTTGTAGCTTTGCTTGTTATTTAAGTAGTTGCCTTAAATTGCATTTAAGGAATTGAATTGAATGCTTGATGTGTGAGGAAGATTCCCTGGGGCTGCATCTTGCACTCTGGGAGGAAACAAATGAAGAGTTGCTGTTTCATCAAACAGGCAAAACACTTGCAATATGTTCGGGTGCAGTGGAAGAAATTCTCCTGACAGGCTGGAATGAAGGCAAGGCCTGTAAGGAGGTTGTATTCCAGCAAAAGGAGGTGTGTCCAATTCCTGCATCAGCCAGCTGCTGATGTGCACTCCCTTGACATAAGGAACAGCAATGCATCACTGTCAGAATGTCACGCTGGCTTTTAGGGGTCAATTCTATGTTGCTTGGATGTCTTGTAGTGACCAAAGTTCTGTCATGTAGAGCAGTAAAAGGTTTTTTTCTTTTCAAATTTGACTTCAAACAGTGCTAGATGTCTTGTTTCTGAGGGTTAATCTATTTTCTCTGTAATGTGGACAGTGTCTTTTGCAGAAAAGATGTTGAAATGCTTCTCTTTGGTTGCTCTAAATTATATAGAAGGGAGAGCATGTTACCTGCCACAGATCTGTGAGCATGAACTCAGTAATGTGACTGAATCAGCTGAATAATCTCATTGGACTGCATCCTCAAGTAGTGTCAGGAATCAGTGTCTTAAGTAACTCAGAGAATCACAGTGTGGCTGTGGTTGTACCACCACCGAGTGTGACACAGACTGTACACTAAATGTAGGCCCAAATGTTTCTGGCTGTGGTGGGATGTTCTGTATCTATTTTCAGACAGATGGTCTAACTACAGACTTAATTAACAAGTGTCATTGCATGAACCTTACTTTTCTGTGCGAAGTTCAGTTCAATGTGTGTGTGCTGTGGGAGACTTGGCAGGGGGAAAGGTATGGGATAATCAATGCATGCCCAAATTTCACATAATTTTCACTTCTCTCTAGTTGGGAAATTGGGATGATATAGGTGGCTTAAAAACTTCAACGGTTAGGGCTACTGTAGAGTTAAAAATGGTTGCAGAGATTTCATGTGATCTGGAAAGGCTGTTGTTACAGCAAGGAATATCGAGGGGAAAACTCATTAGTTGAATATTTAAGTGAAGTGTGAGTTGAACCACACATAAATTTAGCAGTGTAAATTATTGTAGTGATGACATAATCCACTGAAGAGATGGACATTACCATCATTCTTGTTGGTGATTAATCACTTACCAAATTAGGGACAAATTGTAAGGTGAGTTGGTTATATTGCAACTTCTCCTAGCAAAGCAAATAAACAGTGGCTGAAGGAGTTACGTACATACCTGTGGGAGGTAAGTACGTGAGTAGAAAGGAGGAATTTGGTGACTCTTAATAGGTGGTGTATATTCAGTGTATACACTGAACATAAAAAGCCCTCCATCTAAAAACTGCCTTATTAATTTTTCTCCCTTTTTAACAATAAAAATGTTATTGACCTTGTAATGTTTCCTGTATAAAGTTCATTTAAAAAAATCTATTTATTTAAAGGCAAAAATTTGTAAATTTAGTTATTTCCCACATGCATATTTCAGGAGTTTGTGTCTGCTCAAATCTTGGAGTTCCTTATCCTTTATGACTTCACCAGTTTAATAGGTTTCAGATGTAAATAATCTGACTATTTGGGTGACGAATTGTTTCACACCTGCTTTCCTCTGCTTTTTTTTTTTTTTCTTTTGGTGGGTGGAATTATCTGGGGGAAACTGCAAATCAGGTGAAGCTGAAACCTGAACAGCAAGTGTCAAATAAAAATGATTGGAGATGCTTGCAAAAGTGGCAGAAGTGCAATCAAGGTTGCAGTTAGATATGCAAGTGCTTTTTGAAGATCATGTGTAGTTGGTCACTTCAGAAAAATATATATCCAGAGAAGCACATGATTCAAGTATAGAAAGCATGGAGCATATCTCAAATAATGGATGGACTTAATTTATCAACTTTATGAAGTCAGGCTAATTCGTAAATAGGGAAGCAGGATGGTGATGGTGGTTGTGGTATCGCTAAGTCTAACTTACTCTGCTAAAAACCTGGAATGTGAATCATATTTATAGAGGATCCCAAGAAAGGTATATGTTGGATTGTCTAGATGTTTGAGTTAATGGTCTGTTATTTATCTGTAGACTCAAATGATGAATAATGGGGATACTACAGACCAGCTGTCCTGGAGGTGCTGGGGGGCCTGCTTTATTCTAACTGTGAATTGCTTCATTTCCTGAAGGATACAAACTGATGATTTCTTATCATTTATTTAGGCATTTCTAAATAAGTGCAGGAAATCATTCTGTGAACCATAACATTATGATATATTTTTAACAGTATCTGAAAACATGTCTGAATAGGCCTAAGCCACTGAAGCTTTTGAAGTTTTATGGAAGGCCAGAATTGACACTAATCAAATTTACTACTGCAGTTTCTTGAGCTACAGTATGTGGTTGAACAAAATAACTTGAATTGGAGTCAAAGATTTGCTAAAAAAAGCTGAAGCAAGACTGTGTATGTTTTTCCTGGAAGAAACAGGAATTTTGCAGTGAGCATTTGTACAATGGGTATTAAAAAACCACCACTATTGGGCTGTTTTATAATGCTATGTGAGTAGCTAAAAATGTCAGTTCAACTGAAGTATTAATTTTTACTTCCAAAATTAACATACGGCCTGAATCTAATATCTGAAGAAAATAATCAATGTCTATTTGTTTAAGAATAGGTTGAAATTTCTTGAATGTTGAGAGATTTTATTAAAAATTACAAAATTTGAGTAGAAATAGTGTGCATATTTGGATATTATGTGCAAGTTTAGTAGCAGATTGATAGGTATGAGCCTGGCAGGTGTATATAGATTAGAATATTCAAACTTTTTTTGTGGCTTAATGTGCTGACACTCTTTATTGCATACTTTGTCACAAGTCAACCTTTATTAAAATAGCTGTTGACATGGGAGCTATAACAATCACCTTTGATAGGAATGGGAGCAGTTCTCTGTAGTGCTGATTAAAAAAATCTTCCCAAACCTTGGAGGGGAGCGTTAAATATAATACCTTTTTTCAGTCTCTTAATGGCTTGAAGAATTTTATCCAACATTTCAAGTGTCCCATGAATGTGTTATAGTATGTTTTGTTTTGAAGCCATGATAACCAATGTTTCAAAAATAAGTGCTTTAAATTTTATTCCTAAATCCAGAGATGGGGAAAGAAGAGAATTTAAAAAACATAGAGTGCTGATGTTCTCTTAGTATCAACTCTAATGAGCATCTTCTTGTGTGCAGTCTGGCAGCTATCAATTCCAAGCCTAGAGTCCGCTAAATGCCTGAAATAAAGCTAGCAAATCACCGTGAGCAGCAGGGAGGTGGGAGCAATCTTAAAACCTCCTGCACCTGCCACATGTGTCCAATGACTGCAGATCTGAGCATGAAAATCTTGCTGGATGCCTATGGGAGGGCTAGACACACTTGTGTTCCTGCTGCACATTTTTACATCTGTCAACATATCATATCTATTGCTAGATTTACATGGCGTTACTGACAAAACATACTCTGTTTGTTTTGCCTGTCAAAGGCCTTCTATTTATTATTATTGTTCCTTTTTTTTCTTCCCCCCCCCTCCCCAGACTGTAGACAAGATAGGCAGACAGGTCTTCAGCTCAGCTACCTGGTAGTGTGAAGGAGCTGTAATGTTGCCTTAACTCATGGCTGAAAGACTCCTCTGTTGACAGAAGGTCACCAGGATGGCACTTCTGCTGCCTGAAAAGGATTCTGCTTTCCTGTTCAGTGTAAGCACTCTTTTCTGAGCAAAAGTGAGTAGGCTGTAACAATTCAATGTGCTGGGAACTCCTGGCTGCCAGAAGTGGACTCTGAGTCCATATGAAGCTAGGTGTGAACTGTTGTGCAAGGGACTAGCCCAGGGATAAAGGAGAGAAAATATGAAGGTGATATAAAACTGCTGCTGCTTCAACTTTTCTCCTCTGAGGAGGCACAATAGAAAGACAGCTCAGAGTGGAGGCCAAACTCTCTCCAGTGGGGATTTTGCCACATAATTCCATGTGTTGGGGATGAGTGAGAAGTAATATAAAAGAGGGTTAGAGTGGCAGGCCTTTATAGCAATTCCTCAGTATACCTAATTCAGATGCACAAGATGTTAATTGGTTTCTATTGCTTTGTCTTCTATTATTTGCTTCCTGATTTTTAGTTAATCCATCACACCTATCCGATCCAAAGCAATATAGGATTTAAAAAGAAGTGTGTTAATATAAGGCAGAAAAGCCTTCAGATACCCTGTGAAGAGAGGTGATGATGCCAGTTACTGAATGAACAGTAAAGGCACAACTTCTCTGAAAAGATCATCTGAGGTGTGAACATTGGCTGAGTTGAGCAGTGATATGGTTTTGTGGTGCTGAAATTAGCATTGCCTATCAGTACCTGTCAAACTGCAGTGCTGCTTTGAAGGATATTTGTCCCTCATGAGAAGGTTAGGAGCTTTGGACATGAGGGTGCTTTTGGGGCTTTGTATACCAGCAGTCTCCTTTCTGACAAGCTGCTTCTCAGGACTTTCCAAGATAAGCATGAATTTTGACAACTCTTGCTCTAACACTGCTCTGTGAGGCTTTAAAAGATCAAGTTTACTGAATGCGGAAGATCAAGCTTAGTGAATGTGGATTTTATTGCCCCAGTGTTGGCAAGAAGTAGCCATTGAGGCTTCATGGAAGATAAAACTTTCAAAAATTGATGCACACATTCCTTGAAAGATGTAAATTTTTCCTGGACATTGTAGGCATTTTTCACCTGTCTTTTGATAATAATCCAAATGTTCAGCATCAGTAGTGCCAATCTTGAGTTAAAATTTCTACTGCCAGCTTTATGGCAGCTATTCTTTTAGTATTGCTGGATGAGAAGTTGTGGAGATTGGATTGGCCAGAAGAGACCGTGGTTATTTGGTGGTGATGGGGGAAAGGTTTTATACAAAAGACAAAAATAACCATAGAAGATATTAGTTCATTTGTCCCTGTTGGAAAATGAAAGATGTAGTTTAACTTCCTTTGTCATCAAAGGAAGTAATTCCAATAACTTAAAGAATTTCATATATAGATTTTTGTCTGGTTTAATACAAAAATTTGTGCCAGGTGTTCTGTGGGGTTTTGCCAAAAGTCTTAAACAAATGAAAGCCTAATGAACTTGGGAGATTAGTGGTTTGTGCCTGAGCGGGAATTTTGAGTGGCAAAAATCTGCAAGTTCAGCTCTTGCAGGAGCTATGGGCACTGCTGTAAGCACTGAAAAACGAGTATTGTAAACCTGAGCAAAGTCAGAGCTTTGTAAATGCGTGCAGGCTGTCTGAGGATCTTGGACAGATGTTTCAGATGTTAAAACAGGATAGGCTTTGCCCATCCAAACAATCTGTCACTGTGCGTGTGTTCAATAGGCAAATAAGAGGGAACGCCAGCTTTTTTCATGTAAATCTCCAGGGATTTTCCTCTAGGCTTCAGAGCTCTGGCAAAAAGCTGTCTGCAAGAATAATTAAATGGGGTGGGGGGGGCAAACCTTACAAAATTTAAACAAAATATCCAGTACACAAGCACAGCATATGTGCATCTTTGAATTCAACATATCAATGCTTACAACTAGAAAAAAAATCTATCCTATAAAAAATTCCTTCTAAAATGAAGTATTTTGAGGCTGCCTAAAGGAGCACATAGTTTTGTACTGGGAATTGGTCTCTATCCAGTATGCTTTACATGTATTTGTTGAAGGATACAATACACTTGTATTATTGCACCGATTTCATTCTTGGATGATTTCCCCTTTGGCATACTAGTGGCAGTTTTTCATTGGTTATTCATTTATATTATTGATTAATACCTACTGGACCAATTTATTAGTCCCACTGAATCCATTTTAAATATCAGGATTTTCTAATGAAGAAATATCCTTTACAGAATACTAACATCACACTTGTAAACGTTTATTGGTTTCATTTATTTTACTGTGTGTAGCATAAACCATACATGAACAAGTAGATGTTCTTTTGTGCAGGTCTCCAATTTTGCAAGCCTTCTGACTTTTTTGATATGGAAATGTTACCTGGAGGACAAGTGAAATGTATTCTGTGAGACTTGTGGGACTCTTCCTGTCTATCATGGAACTGTTAGCAGTTTTTCAAGGAAAAAAATTTTCCCTGTTCTAGTCTACTTGCACATGTGGTCTTGCTTGTTGTGTTTGGGGAAAATGTGGAGATTGCTTCTGTTGTTTGTATCTCAGGAGTATGGACTGAATCGGTTAAAATGAGACAGTTCTCTTTTTCTTCTGGAGTAACTTGAGAATGGTTCAAGTCCACTGCACAGTGAGATAATTCTTCAGGAAAGCTCTGGGTCAAGGCATTGTAACTCTGTGACAAAAATACAGGCTGTATCTTCAGAACCCCCTTGTGGGGTGATAATATTAAGTACTCTGGTTTAGGATCATGTGTTCCCTATTGTTCTTCTTGGGGAAATATCTTTGCACGTCACTAGGTACATTTGTATATTTTAGTGTTTGAGTTGTCAAAAACCTCATTACAGGCACCAAAATTAATGATTAAAGGCCTAAAAACTGAATGATAATGAAATTCTACCAGCCTCTGAAGCTTAGATGATGTTCAATACATCTGTAGGCAACCTTGGCCTGTTCCAGTAAGGAGCCATCTAGGTTTTTTCCTTGTTAGAAGATAAAAAATTGTTTTACTCATGAATTTCTGCCTTTGCTGGAGCTTGTGATTGACATGCTCCTGATGACTGACAGGTGTGTGCTTACAAGATTTTTACATGATGCCTGGGGCAGGCCTAAGTATATGGGGGAGAAAGCCAGGGTTCAAAAAATAGGTATGAATAAGGCTAGTGTTCTGAACTTCAGCTGTTCCCCTCCAGAATGGAGTAATACTAGAAACTGTCTCTCTGCATTAAAAAAATGTACCTCTCTCAGACCTTTCTGATCTGAAGTGCCTTAAACAAATAAACAAAATATTAAATGCAACAGATTAAAAGAAATAACCAGTTAGGGAAATAGCAATTAAGGCAGAAAAATAATTGTGGAATTTTTATACTCTAATCCTTCAGTAGTTCCTAGATCTCCTTTCAGTAGACCGTTTTGAAATGGTACTTGTACTTTTCCAAAGGCACATAACTGGTGAGAGTTTGCAGTAGGGCTGTGATTGAAGATGCAAACAGATGCAGGGCAGTGACGTGGCTGTGGCAGATGAGTAGGTGATGAATCATGGGAGCTTTGCATAGTACAAAGGATAAATGTTGTCAATGCACGTTGTCCTGTTTCTTTTCTTTAAAGACACCTCATTTGGGATGTGCTCCTTTCACCAAATGAAACATAATGACTGTCTTCTGACTTGGTAACTACTTTGAAACTGGGTAAAGTGTAGGCTGCAATCATGAATTAGTATTTACTGAAGCTGAGCATGCAATTCGTGGTGGTATATTGCTTTGAAGCCCAACAGTTCGTACTTGACACATTTCATGGGGTCAAAAATGAATATTTTAGTAACTGAAAGTGTGCCAGAAAAGTCACATGAACTTGAATTTAAATTTTATTTCCCAATGTCCTATTTAGACACCACATGTAGTGCAATGAGATTTACAAAGCCAGAAACATTTATGCCAACATATTCCCTAACCTTCATATTCAGTCTCTTCAGAACATAATTTTTTGCCGTCTGTGGGGTCCAAACAGAGCTTAGGGAAATCCGAGGCCTTGGACTAGGGAGGAAAAAGGCTGAATTAATAAATGTCCATAGACTGTGGAAAGAATTTGATGCTGACTAGCATTTTCCTCTTGGGCCCCCTTCTGCAGTGAGAAACTGCATTTCACGGGGGTATTTGCAGAAAGCTCCATCAGAACAGCTCCACAGAGTTACACGGTCTGGAGAGCTATGAGAGGAACAAATGTTAAGCCTGGTATGGAGTGGAGGGGCTCTATGGAAATAGTGTCTGCTGCACTTTCTAGCAGTCAGTGGATTATTTCTCTATAAAAAAAAAAAAGAGATTGATACATCCCAGTCATCTCTCCTGAAGATACACTTTGGTTATTTTCTTCCTCTTCTGCCTTTAGCTTTCCCCCCCCGTTCCTGCCATGGGAGTTGAGTATGTGTGCAGAGGAAATGCAGGAAGGTTGTATGGTGGACACAATATTCTGTTTTCTTCATGGATTTTAGTGGAAAGCCCTAAGAAATTAAGGGCATGGGCTGTCATGACTGCAATGATTCATGGTCTCAGTAAGGGAGTATAAGCCCAGGCTTTTAATGAACAAATTAGTTTTTATATGCTAGTGACTATATAATTATTTGGACTTAGTAATGTTTTGGAGCTTACATAAGATAACCTCCTAGTTTCTTTTTGCTCACTTGATCTCCC
This sequence comes from Trochalopteron elliotii, assembly GCA_024734555.1. Classification (NCBI taxonomy): domain Eukaryota; kingdom Metazoa; phylum Chordata; class Aves; order Passeriformes; family Leiothrichidae; genus Trochalopteron; species Trochalopteron elliotii. The sequence continues at coordinate 7,405,404 of JANPWX010000026.1, read as the reverse complement.
TCTGCTTGTGGGAAAGAGTGCTCAGAATGAATGTACAATGTATGGAATAAATTCTCATTTGATTTTAATTATTTGCTCTGTATATTCCAGTGCATTTTGTGGGACCCTAAACAGACTGGATGGCAGGTCAATTACAGGATGTCTATCCACAAGTGCTGTTGAAACTGGCTTAAAGCAGGGCTTTGTTGGGAATAACTTGCCTTTGTGCTGTCACTGAGCCATTTGTAGCATCCTGCCTAGGTTTCTGAAGTGCTGGGAATTGTAAAACACATGCAACATGTAGGTAGTATTTTGACTTTTGACAAAGGTAATTTCCAGAGACTAGGTAGCTCTGACTGGGCTGGGCTAAAATTGCAAGACAGAACCCTTTAATGCCTGTTTACCTGTAAAAGAGCAACTTGGAGCTGCAGATTTAGCTTGTGATTTACCAATCCTTCCTGCCAGATCTCTGCTAATACTAATTAGGGCTGGATCAGTGTGCGCTCTCAGTTGTGCTGTGTTGAGCCAGGCAGAGCACAAGCTGTGCTGTTGCTACCAGCCCAATGCCAGCTGCAGTAGCACAGACGATACCTGATCCAGCATAAAGGGAAGAGTGGTGTAGACAGATGATACCTGATCTCGCCCTGTCTGCTGGGACAGCTACTTTTTGAACGCTTTTTACAAATCTGAAATGACCAAGCAATTTTTTGCTGGCTCTGCAGTCAGTGTCGTGGCTTCAGTGCTCCTGATACAGCAGTAAGCATCTTAAAACAATATTCTTCATCTTGCAAAGCAATACCCATGTTATCTCAGTAAACATCTGCCTGTGCCCTAAGGAGCTTGGTGAATATACCTTTTAGATATGAGATTAAACCCCACAAATTCTGGTTCTGTTTGGACTTTATTGTCACTTAGTTGCCAGACAGTTTTGTGCCAAATGCCTGTTCCTGTAAATGCTGAAGAGTTTCATACAGTTTTGTTGCCTTCAGTGAGTGCTTTACTTATCAGGCAAATACATGTTAGCTGTTGGCATCTGGATCCTAAGCCAAAAAAAGTTTTCCATGGTAAGAAAAGGTAAAGACTCCAGACATCAGCTATTTTAATTTAATTTGGATTCAGCTGGAGTCTAAGTGTAAGTAATATCCTCTTAAGGGTTATGTGCAAATTCCATTGGAAGTTGGACAGAGATCTAAAGTAGGAGAAGGACATTTTTTATATATATTACTATTAATATCTTGGTTTTACATCTGTTATCCAAAAGAGTTTGTGATGTTTAGTAAATGACAATTTCTGCGTTTGTGTCTGTAAACCAGTCTGGGGACTCTGGTGTTTCTTTTTGAGGTGCAGTTCTGTGTTAATAATATAGGAGAAGTGTGGCTTGTCTTCTCATAGCACTAAAAGTGAGATAATCCCTGTGTAAGGAATCAGTAAGTATGGTCTGCTTAATCTAGTCTCAGTGTGAAACTGTTGACATTTGTTCTTTTTTTTCTATCATTATGTGACTGGGCCTGTTTTGTGCTGGATTAGGCACAAATCTCCTATGCAGCACATTTGGCATGTTACTAGTAGTTTAACTTCATTAATAATGTATGAAGGAAATGTAATCCATGACAAGGAAGGAAAGAAAAGTATTTTTACAGCTACCAAATCCTCAGGAATGGGTAATTATTCAAGATTTGATGTTATAGTTTACAACTCAGCTGCTTCCACAGAATAAAAAAAAAATATGCATACATACAAATATAGTAGCACTATAGGAAATGTGCTCCTTCCTATTTGAGGTTGTATGTACTGGTTTAGAATACATCAAATGCAGAGAGAAATGTAGATTGTAAAAAGAATGTGCTTACATCTTACATATTGTAAGCAGCACTGTGTTTTGATCTCAGCAAAAACAAACTCAGACAATATAGGAAGCTTTTCAAAAGAGGGGAAAAAGGAATGAGCAGCTACTCACTGAGTTGTGTTGACCTTGCATAAGAAAGAAGATTAATTCCTTGTGTCTGTGAGCTACAGAGCATAAAGCCCATTTTGGTCTGTGGGCTGCTTCAAACAAATTTTCTTATTTAGAAGTTCAATATTATACTTGGTATTCCCTCTCACCTGCAAGGCAGACCTAAACAGCCTCAATATCTGAGGTGGCTGAAAAGTCACAGTGTGCTGCACAGAGCCTAAACCAGCCCCAAAGCAGCAGTCACTTGCAACTACTTTTGTGTTCTGCACTCCTGTCACATTTGTGCTATCAGAGCAACAGCTGGGGAGACTTTTTCAACAAAGATGAGTGTCAGATAATCCTGATGAGATTCCACATCCAACATCTTTTGTAATTATGTCACATTCAGCTGTAATGGAATAATTCAAGCTGAAAGGACAAGCTTTGATCCTTTCTTAAACCTTTCCCTGTGGACTGGCTATCTAAAAGATTTAAAGATATTTCTGTTACAAGATCTAGTGTTTCCTCAGAGAAGTCATGTTTCTGAAGCAGTGAGATCTGCAAGAGCAATATTATTTTCCAAATACATCTCTTGGAGCATTTTTGCAAAATAAAGATGTCAATAAGAATATGCCCTTCCATAACCAACAAAGAAGTTAGAATTTATTTTAATATTCTTTAAGCCATTTGTGTGCAGAGAAAATGGGCTTTATTTGTTAACGAATCACAGTGGTGCAATCTATAAATATTGGTGTAAAAATGTTTGTGCTGAAGGAAACACAAATTTGTTTAGGCAAGGATCATACACATTTGGACTATCTATTTAGACAAATAAATGTTTCTGAACAGCCACTCTTTACAAATAATTAGTTGACACTGGGATTTTTGAAATAAGATTTAGTAGCCAGTTTCCTTTTGAATTTCAATACAATTTCAGTACTTTATGCCCCTAGGCCCTTTCAGTAAACTTAATTAACTTGGAAAGGCCTTTGGGTCTACATAAAAAAGTTCTTCAAAGGAATCTTTCTCATTTCAGGACAATATTTTGTATTCTTTAGTGTTACAGAAAATTACACTAGCTATTTTGTATTTCTGACCAGAATAGTATGTCTATGGATGTGGACATTGCTGTAGAAGATCTTTCCCTTGGATCCTTTTGGCCTCAGTTTGGAGGATAGAGTTTGGACCCCTAATTTTTCTGTGTGTCAGATTTATGCCAATGTAAATCCCTTGACTTCAGTGAACGTTTTTCATTTGTTTCCTGGCCTCCACTGGAAAGAGAACTGTTTCTTAAGGTTTTCACACATGGACTACATTAAGGGGTCACATTCAGATGATACTTTTCTGGCATTTCCATCAGCCAGGGGTCAATGAAGTGCTATCTGGGCTAAGGGTATAGGATTGGGCATGTGTTTAGTCAGCTCCAAATTTCCCATCTGTCAGACATGAGAAATTCAATGTCTTTTCGTGCATGCCTGTTTGCTTAGGGTCTAAGAATCAGTGTGGCAGGGGTCATTTCTGAGGGCTGTGCTGGTGGAGTTCTTTGGTATGCCTCCAAACAACCTGGTGTGTGCCTCACTTCTGTCTGCTGGTGTTTAATGCTCACTCATCTTTATGGTCCTGAATTTGTGAGGCCTAGGATAGAAGCTGACCTCTTCAGAGGTATACAAATGGGTGAAGCCTGCTTTCACACAGTCTCTCATCCAAGTTTCTGCTTCACATGTAGAATGTTATTAATTTTGCCTTAGCTTAAGTTTAGTTAATAAATAAAATCAATAACCAAGTTCCTGGGAGAATGTTTTTCTCTCTTTCCCAGAATGTATTTCAGTTTATCTGCAAGCTAATAAATGGTAGTGACTAATGATTGGTATGAGCAAACCTCAAAAGCATCAATTCAGAAAGCAACCTCGAGTCTGGACATTTACCCAAGTTACTTGTGTCTCTTGAGTGATCAATCTGGTCTGAAAGCTTGAAGGATTTCTTCCTCCATTTTGCTGGTTGAAAGGAATTGTTCTGCCTTCAGCTCAGGAGAGCAAAATTCTGGGATGTAATACACAAAGCTGGTCTTGTGCCTCTAAGGATGGATGCTGAGAAAGTTGAATTTTTAACTCTTTCATATCCATTGTTACCCAATGGGCCAATTGCACGCTGCTGTCTAGGGCAGCTAAAAACCCTGAAAAGGAGGTGATGTTTCCACATGGATAGGAAAGTAAGCCTTGGATTTTTTTCCATGTCATTTGAATCAGTCCTTGACCATAGTGATTTATTCAGTTGTTCAAGAAGGACCTCTAGAATTTGCAGAGAGTGGACAAGGTACTAAAAAAAACTGAGGAAAAGGACAGTGCTTGCTTTTCTTTTAAAATAGCAAGGGGTTGATGAGAGGAAAGCAGGTGTTCATCTTCTAGACTAGCCAGAGAGGTTTTAATCTTTGGCAAAATTCTGTAATAAATTAATGTATAGTTTGGAAATATCTAGAAAATAGAGGATGAAGAGTAGCCAGAAATACCTCAAGATCAAATTATATCTAAGTGATATAACAGCCTTCTATGACAGGGCAAAATTTATGTGGATAGAGGCAAAGCAATAAATTCCTCTGTATCCTGGATTCAGAAAAGCCTTTAAAAGTCTTATGCAACACTTTTGTAATGAATTTAAGGCTTGTTGTCTAGGTGAAAATATTGCAAGGTACAGTCCCAACCAATTGGGAAATTGTACCATGGAGGAGTTATTTGTACTGAAAATAAAAGGGTCTACCAAACAGGTCTATCTGGAGCCTGGTTCTGTTTGAGGATTTAATTGATAATTTGGCTTTTTAATTAAAGCCTGTAATGAAGCAAACTGGGGTGAGCTGCAATTGTTTGAGGATGGGATCAGAATTCAAAATGGGATCAGAATTCAAAATAATTTGGTAAATTAGAATTTAATTGATCTGAAAAATATAGGATGAAATTTAGGCAGTTTGAATGATTATTTGGGGGGTAATAATTGCTTGCACAAGTATGGATGAGAAGCAGTGGAATAAGCAGAGGTTCTGTGGAGAAAAATCCAATGTTTAGTCACAAGAGAAACTTAGCTGTGTTGCTTTATTGATGAAGATTTGAACAGAACTGTAACAGGAAAGACAACATTTATTTTCATCCTCTCTTGCCATTGTAAGCTTTCAGCTGGAATGCTATTTTCCATTTTGAACATTATACTTTGAGAAAAGACTTCACAGAACAGGAAAGTTGGAAAGAACCATTGGATACCATTTAGTCCAACCTCCCTGCTCAAGCAGGGCTCCCTAGAGTATGTTGCTTAGGATTGCATCCAGATGGCTTTTCAATATCTCCAGGGAAGGAGACTCCACAACCTCCCTGGGCAATTTGTTCAGTGTTCTGTCACCCTCACAAGAAAGAAGTTCTTCCTCATATTCAAGTGAATTTCCTGGGCATTGGTTTCTGCCCATTGCCTCTTGTCCTATTGCTTGGCACCACCAAACAATAAGAAAAGAACCACTTGGCTTCCTGCTCTTGGCACCCTCTCTCCAGATACTTGTAGAAATTAATGAGGCTCCCTCTCAATTATCTTTTTTGTGAGACTGAGCAGGCCAAGCTCTCAGTCTTTCCCCATAAGTGAGGTGCTTCAGTCCCTTTTCCCTCTTTGTAGCTCTGGGTGGGTCTTGCCCCAGGAGCTCCAGGTATCTCTGTACTGAGGAGCCCAGACATGGACACAGCACTCCAGATCTGGCTTCATCAGGGCTGAGTAGAGAGACAGGATCACCTCTCTTAATCTTCTGGCAATGCTCTTCCTAATGCACATCAGGATACCATCAGCCTTTGTGGCCACAAGGACATTGCCGGCTTATGGACAGCTTGTTGTCCTTCAGGACCTCCAGATCCTTCTCAGCAGAGCAGCTTTCCAGCATGTTGGCCCCTATCCTATACTGGTGCACCAAGTTCTTCCTTCCCACGTGTAGGACCCTGAACCTACCTTTGCTGAGTTTCAAAGGGTTCTGCTCTGCCCATCCCTCCAGTGCATGAGATCCTTCTGAAATTCTGTGCAGCTCTCTGGGGGTATTGGCCACTCCTCTCATCTTCGTGTTCTCAGCAGATTTGCAGAGGAAGTACTCTTGTTCTTTCATCTGAGTTGATGGATAAGCTAAGCAATACTGGATCCAGTATCAACCCCTGGGTGACACCACTAGTTACAGACCTTCAAGTAGACTCTGCTGATAAAAACTCTGAGCCCTACTATTCAGCCTGTTCTCAATCCACCTCACTGCCTACTTTTCCAGCCTGCAGATTTTGGGCTTGCCTATAAGAATATCATGGGAAATGGTGTGAAAAGCCTTTGCGGAACTTCAGGTAGACAGCATTCACCGTTCTCCCCTCTGCTATCCAACTAGTTGTTCCACCATAAAGGTAATTGGGTCTGAACTGGTTACAGGGAAATGAAGGAAAAACACTGAGCATCTTTGATGTTAGGAGGATGAGACAGGATGAATGGACTGGGATCTTTAACTTGATAAAGGCAGTAACAGATGAGGTGACATAATGGTCTGCAGGACTGCTCTAAAACCAGTATAACAATTTTATCTCTGTGGTGAGTAGAAGTAGTAATGGACTTGAACTTCAGGAAGATGGATTAATAGTAGTTTTTGGTGACATTCTCTTGAAAAAAATAATTGAAATGTTTAAGCAGTTTGTTGGGAGACTCTGGTCTGTTCTTGGAGAACACAGAAAATAAATTAAGTATGTATCTATTAAGAATGATCAAAGCATGGGCTACACTATGCCTGAAGCAAGGTACAGAAATTACCTCTTAATGTCCCTTATTACAATATTCAAAAATCTGTGGTTAATTCTCTGTGATAAAACACTGTTTATGTGTATTACCAGAAGTATGGTTGGAACTTGGATATTGCTACATCAGTGCCAATGAAATCAATTTGCAAACTTTTCTGGATTGTGTGTATGATCACTGGAGAGTCAGTTCTTCAGCCACTGGAATTAAAGGCAGGCTGCTGGGATCTTGTAACTTTTAAACACGTTGCCCAATCAAAAATTAGTTTAGGCTTACTAAAAGTGTTAATTAAAGCTTAGGTGTCAATCCAATTCCAAGGGGAAATCCAGATTTGTATGCAGTGGATAAAGTTTCACTGAATTGAAGATATGATTGCAGTTTGGCAAAATCAAAGCAAATGTAACCAGGTCAACACACTAAAGTGTCATTTCTGCAGGAAACTGACAGTTGTGCATGTGAATAGCACAGGGGAGCTGCCTCTGCATGCTGGTATTTCCTGTGTTAAATCACTTTATATGCTTGGAGAAAATGTATTGCCTATCAGGAAACTAGCTTGGCTCATTTTACATACTGGAAGTTACAGTATTGGTAAAAATCCAGCCATTCTGAAAGGATAGGGGCTCACTGCTGTCTGTCAGCTAACTGCAGATTACTTCAGGTTAGGGGACAGAGCTCATAGGATATGTGTGATGCTGCAAAGTGCTGATGAAAGGCAGGAGACTGTTCAGAGGAAAGCAAGCAAGAAAGGCACTACTCACTGACAGGCTACAATGTAGCCTGTAGAAGCCCTAAAGGCTTCTGACCTAATTCCTATTCCTGCATCCTGTCTACCTGCTGGGGCTTTGATAAGAGTAAATAAATCTGTTGTAAGTAAATAAGAGTCAATGAATCTGTTATTCCAGTGTTTAAACTTTCCCTGGTTGGGAAGCTTTTGGAGCTGCTTGTTAACTGGCAGTGGAATTATTCTAATGAGTGCAGTTACAGGGCTGAGAAATACTCAGGTTTATTTATTTTATTGAGGTAGTTTGTTGTATGTATTAATGAAACATAATATGAGGTATCTCAAATACTTAATCTACTTTATTAATTAGAATGTAAATAAAATTATCACAAAGCACCATCAGATTTAACTATCTTTGGGTAAAGGTGTTACTAGTACACATATTATGCTGTAGACTGGCTTATAAGAAATGATGACCAGTGGTGCAAGTGAACTTACCTTTTGTCTTCCCATCTTCCTAATGTCCTAATACTGCATATCCGGTTCTTATTGCTGTGGCGAAAAGAAGATCATGACTTTGAGGAAAGAAACCCCATGTATCTTTTGTGAAAGTATAGAAAGACACTGTATGATGTGACTTGGAAAATTTCTCCATTATATGTTTACTAAAAATATTTTTAAATGTGATGATTAGATTGAGAACATAAGAAACAATTTTTTTTTTCCTCTTTAGGTGGGTTACCAGAGTAATCTGTTTAGCAGAGATGAATTTACCTTTTTTTAGTGAAGCTACAGCTTGGAGCTTTTGAAAAATCTAACCATTAGTCTTGTCAGCTTTTTTATATATTGTACATTTGGCGCAAACGCTGACACTTGTGCTTAATCACTTGTATGAATAGATCCCACAATATGCTCCAGATTGTGATGTACAGTGCGCTCTTAAGGGCAACATCTCTCTATCAGAGATCATGTTATCTTTACTCTTCAGCATGAAGTCTGGGATTTCTTGCAAATGTAATGCATCTTTAGTAGCAATTTAAATGCAGTAAAACTGTGTGATTTCAAGGCACTTGTAAAGGTCAATATGCTACCAACACTGGACTGTGTTTGAAAGTAATGAGAACTAGTGATTTCAGAACACTTAATAAGATACCGTGTTTGCATCTTTAGATGCACACATAATCTACAATTATAATCTGTATCAGAATACAATCTGTGAATCCTTAGAAAAGTGGCAATTCTAAACATCTACCCTGTTGGGAGTAAAGCCTCTGAACCAAAAGTGTGATATAGTGCAATGCAAAAGAAGTTTCTGTGCAAAATGGGAAGTAGCCTCAGTGATCTCAAATGCATATGGGTAGATGTGAAATTGGTATGTCAAGTTAATATTAATTTTAAATTTCTTTAGGAATTCCCCTGGAAATTAGTACCCACTAATCTTTTTACACTGCATAAGGATGGACATGAGCAGTGAACGATTATGTGGTTTACTTTAATAATAAATATTAATAAAATGCAAAGCTATGCTTTGCATAAGCTATAAGTATGTGAAGAATGTCAATTTTTAAAATGAACTTTAAACTGCTTGTTTGTTTTTCTTTTTGCTTGTCTTAGTTTCCTAGATTTTATAACTAGAATTAGTGGAATATCACTGTCCTCCAAATTATCTTGTGAGCAAATGATTAATAAAAAACCATTTCAATATGCATGGGCCTGAAGCTGCATGTGTTGTTCATCAGAAAAAATGTGTTTAAAAATAAAAAAATGTGAACGTTAATTAAAGCTCTATGTGTTACTGACTAAATATAGAGAAAGATAGATACCTTAATTGTGTGCTATATTCATGCCTGTGTTTGACCTGAAAAATAAATAGTCTTTTTAGAGCCAACATAGTTTGCTCAGGTTGTGCTGCTATTTCCCATTTCACCTGAGTCCAGGAAACACAGTAGCTTATTTCTGTTTAAATTAGCTAAAATTACACATAGTTCTACAAGTCACAAATTTATATCACTAATGTAGCTGTTGATAACTTATGTCAAGTTTTTATTATACCCATGCGTCGTTCTTAAATAAGCTGTTTGCTATGAAGCTTAGCTAACCACTGAGTGACCTTTTGTTCATAATTGTGTGTGCATAATAGAAGAAAGTTCCTCTGTTGCTCTTCAAGTCCACATTTACATAATTTCACATTTCTCAGTGAGAGCTCCATCAGCTTAGTGGGTACAAAATCTCCCTTTTCGCTTCTTTCAGTTTAAGTATTTCATGGATATCAAAAATAATGGTGTTAGCCATCAATTTCATTCCTGTGGATCATCCTAGATAAAAAACATAAATTACATTTTAGGTTTGTAAAGTCTATGTTACATTAAAGTTTTAGGTGATTACTGCAGAATTTGCACATAAAAGGTAGCCTTAGATCAAGAACCAGACTATTGACTGAAGCTCTGATTTCTGCTCTTTTTCCTCCCCTTACACAAGCCATTTCTCCCCATATGTTAGAAAGACGAATACTCACTTCAAGAAATGGAACTAATCATATTCCTTCCAGCTCCACTGTATTTTCCTAAAGGCTATCCCTTTTTAGTTTCTCCCAGCTCCTCTTCTCAGAGCTGAATGTTTTCTGGAGGGTAGGAATGCCTTTCTAACTTGTCCAGACACTTTTTTTCATTTTGTTGTTGGGTTTTTCTTCCAAGAGTACTTCAGACAGATGTGGAAATGAATCTGCTGTAGGGAAGACTAAGAAAATATCCAATGTGTTTTTAGCTTTATGTTTTCCTAAATATGCTTCAGGCCTTCCTCAGTTTTTCACAGCCCTAGATTGTCTTCAAGCTTACCTGCCTATTTTGCTTAGAGTAAAACTGTTAATGGGGTTGAAACTGTTTCTAAAGTACCTCCATTACCACCAGAGCTATTGCCTTCTAAAATGCAGGACACTAACAGCACAGAATGTGCTCTTTTAGTGTGTTCAGGGTTGGGGAAGTCTCTGCTCTTGTTTATGCTGACTTCATCCTACTGCTGAGGTCTCCTTCTACTAAACACTGAAATCTGCATATCTGGAAAGGATCAGAGGTGAGAGCCAGGAGAACAAGACTTTTTTTTATTGTCAAGTAACAGAAGATAAAACACACAAGTAAAATGATGGGAAATATTGTTGGTCACTGAATAGGTAGAAAGTAATTAGAGAAAAGCAGCTGTTAACCAAGTGAGAGGAAAGTAACATATTTTATTAGTTCTGTAGATATTATGCTTAATAAGGCAGTCCTTGTAGAACAACATTTCAAAGTCACCTCTTAACTGTAGATTTCAAATAATTTCCTAAGGATGGGCAGGTATAATTTTCATGACTGGACTGGGGAGTGAAGGCATAAAACTGAAGTGATCATTTTAGAGCTCTCATTTTAGAGTCCCATTCTCTAGGCTCTGGTTAGAGAAGATGCTGTGCAAGACTGTATTTCACTTGTATAATTTTTCTTTTTTGCTTCTTACGGGTTTGAAATATTAAAGCATCTTTACAAATGTATTTTCTTGCATGACTGTCCCTGCTTCACATGTATCAAAAGCCAGAGAGACTTTTTTACATTTATAGGTACTGGCTTGTACTGTTTAAGCAAGTAATGTTATTTCATCTGCATGACAAATAGTGTCTTCACATTGCTCCTCCTGCCATTACATTTTTCATGGTTTAGCATGTTCTTAGGGGAAGAGGATCTAGAAAAGGCTCTCATGTTTTCTTGTCCAAGACAACTGATAGGATTTTACGCCATTCATTCTTTTTTTTGTGTGATTTCACTTCAAACTCTAAGTCCAGTCAGGAATAATAAACAATGGGTATGTGTAGATGCCTTCTCTTTAATTCTTTTCTAAAATTGGTTTATTGTTATTACTATTTCTATAATGTAGTATCATGTGTTAACATTGTCAGGCAAAAAGAACATCATACATTAACCAAAGTTCTTGAGTGAAGATCCATCATTGGCATCGTGTCTGCTGTGACTGGCAGACTTCAGTATCTGCATTTAAGAGAATTTGCTGGGGGGTTGATACAGGATGTTGGGCTGTATTTCTCAGGGTTTGAGCATAAATTTAAGCCACAATTCTAAGAACAATGTATTTGGCCTCTCTTGTATTTTTGCTAAATTATATAAAAATTATAGAAGAGGTAATAAAATATGTAATCCCTACACAGTTGTTCTGGCCTGAAAACAAATTAAAGAAGTCATGTGAGTAGTATTTTTTGCTTTATTAGCACTAAAAGTGATTATTTTTGATAAAGCAGTGCGAAATAAGTTTCTTCCCCTCTCTTTTTCTCTATTTGGTTAAAGGAGAGTTTAAGTGTAACATATTCCTAATAACTTAAAGATATGAATATTCTTTTGATTCTGAGAGACCATTGCTGTAACACTTGCCCCAAAAGTAACAGAAAAGATATTTAGAAGAAAAAAAAAAATCTGTTCTTTTGCCTTTCTCACTGAGAAGCAAAATCGTACTGAAATGCCCACATTGATCTAAAAAAATGAAACAGTGAACTCTAGCTTTTCCTAACCCAACTATATAGCCCAGTGATGATACCTGTTTTCTTTGCAATCTAAAGAAATATTTCATGTAGCAGCTTTTCAAAAGAACACTCAAAGGGTTTGGTGGGATAGACTGTGGTCTAGGTAGATAACCTCGCATCTCTGAAATTAAATTTAAATTGCTAGTCAGCATATTTGGTCTTTTTTTTTTGTATGTAAAAAAATGTTTATTTGGTGTTTTGTTCCAAGGTTGCATTTTGACAGTACCATTAGATGGACTGTTTAACTTTTTATCAAGCAGAAGAAAACATGTAGTAATGGCCATATTGGATTGTGCTTGTGGTCTGTCTAATGTACTACCATTCCTCTGATGACCATACCAGATGCTTGAGATGAGGATGGTAGATCCCATAGGAATTAGAGGCTTCTATGAAAATTTCATTCTAATCCCTTCTAATGAGAAATTGAGCTAAAACTGAAGCAGGAGCTTTTATTCTTTCTAGCAGTCTTCTTAGGTTGGTGACTCTAACTCTTCTAAATATTCCTATCTGTGTCCAGATTTGATTTGTCTTTGAGCAGTAGTGTTTGGGTTTATGTTTTTGGCTTTTTTTTTTAAGTTGTGACAATAAACTGCATGAACGGTGATAAAATCAGATATATTCTTCTAATGTAGTTGAATGTCCCCTTTCCTCTTGAATCAATCTTCTCAAATGTATTGCACATCACATTGTGGTTTGCAAAGTAAATAGCAATGTAGAAGGTAGAAGAAACTCTCTCCATGTTTCTTCACTGAGAGTAGTCAAACTATGGTGATAGCCTAACTACTGTCTGTATGTACAGTCTGAGAGTCTCAGCACTTCCCCCACACCCATTGCCCTGGGTTGTAGTATAAGATATGCACAAAGTATTCTATCACTATCTTCATGAACTGTTGAAACCAATTGCTGAAGCAGTGTTCTCCCAGGTTTCCCCTCCGTCTTCTGCTGAGGGGTCTTCTGCTGAGGGGTCTTCTGCTGAGGGGTCTTCTGCTGAGGGGTCTTCTGCTGAGGGGTCTTCTGCTGAGGGGTCTTCTGCTGAGGGGTCTTCTGTTAATGACCTGCTATATGACTCATAGGTAACTCCCTCTGGGAGTTATCTCTCTTTAATGGGCCATCAAGGACCCCCTGTATGACTCATTATCCCATTGTGAGATGCTCCGCCCAGGGGGAGGAGCCAAGCATTCTCACCTGGATATAACCTGGGATTTGGGACAGTACAGGGGCCCTTACCCACTGGATTTCCAGAGGATCAGAGCTACCAGACCTCTCACTGGGATCACTGCTTCCATCATCCCGCTCAGGTTGTATTCTGACTCTGTCAGTGGTCTTTTGTATTATTGCATTTATTTTATTTTACCTTTCTTTCTTCTTATTAAATTGTATTTCTGACTTGGAGCCTCTCACTTGTTTTGCTTTCAAACCACTACACCCATCTTCTCAAAATCCTGTTTCTTGAGTATTTCAAATTGGGCACCTAAATCACTGGTTTGCAAATTTCCATTGATCCTGTGACTTTTCTAGTGAGCATTGGTTTAATCAGGATATAATTTTATCTTAGGCTTGGATGCTATATTACAGCTGAAAGAGGTATTTTCAGTACTTGTTTAGAAGGGGCATGGATATCATTCCAAGTGAGCTATATTTTTAGAATGCTTCAAAGTCTATGGCATGTGATTAGATGCTCTTATTCCCAGGTGAAATCTTAGACTTAGTTGTCTGTAAGGGAGATATTTTATAAAGCAAGTTTGTGTGCTGTCTCTAACCCGCCCTTTCTAGGAGTGTATAACCTGCTTTTGCATGTCTGTGGTATATCCAGTTGTATCATATAGAACACAGACTCTAACTGGAGTGATGGAACCTCCCTTGTGAGAAGCAATAGTCTGATTTCAGTTACATCTGTGTAAGTCTGGATTCTTCTCTCCTGTTCTCAAAGATATTACTTAGTATGATTCTGGATGTAGTTGGGACTGTAACTGGAGCAGCTGGCTGTGTAATGTCAGAGCATCTGTTAGGTGTTGCTAGAGTCTTCCCACAGTCTTCCAGTCTGTGGGACTGGAAATGCCCTCATGTACCTCAAGAAGTCAGATGCCAGAAGATATCTCTTTTTGGAAGAGCTGTTTGACTGGGGTAGGGCTTTGTCTGACACCAGTATCATCTGTATGTGCATGCTAGTTGGGAACCTAGTGAGTGTGACAGAGTGACTTCAGAGAGTTGGAGGGAGTTCATTCAAGAGACTGCAAATCTCTGCCACATAGATTGTCTCTAAAGAAAGATCTGTAAATGCCTTAATTACAGTTATAATCTCTTGAATTTATCCTAGAGCTCTACATGAAGAAAACTTGACCATGATTATTTAAAATGTAAATGCTATTGGTCACCTACCATTTCCAGTTTCTGGATTACATTTTATTTTTTGTTAAACCCAGGATGTCTCTGTACATAATTAAAGAGCACATTCTTTATCCAGGAATTAAATGGACTACATTGTATAAAGTATTAAAATGGGCTGAATTTATTAATTGCAAGACCAGGGTATAGTTTGGTACCATTAAAAACCAAGCTTATTAGGATAAACCTTTTTGATGACTTCAGCACTGGAATGGCACTTACAGTGCAGTCTTGGTGCATGAAATCCTCCAGCCCTCTTGTGGAAGTATCTGTCTGATTTTTCCCATTTCTGAATTCTTTCCTATTGATTATAGTGTCATTAGTTAAATATATTTTTCATCACAGTCATGGCACTTTATGAAGCCTCGGATTCTATTACACAAGATGCTTCATGGATGTGGTTTACAAAAATGTCTCAGTGGTTGCAAGGAAAAGACAGTGAATGACCACAGTGGACACCAATGTAAAATTTGTACTTCCAGTGGCCTCAGAGTTGGGGAAGGTTTTTTTTTTTTGTTTGGTTTGGTTTTTTTTTTTTTTGTAAAGTTTTAGTACAGCAGAGCTTTAGAAAGGGATTTGGAGAGGAAAATTGTGGAGCTTTTGAGAATGGATGAATGTAAGTTTCATACAACAGACCACTCCTGTGTCCCCAGTAGCATCTCAGATGAGTAATGTAGGTAAACAATGTGGAGGAATAAGTCTGGAAAGCTATTTCCCTTTTTTTTTTATTTGCTTGCTTCAAAAATGCACTTGTATGTAATAATTTTTTCTACACTGGAAATGCATTTGTGGCTGAATATTAGCAACAATGCTGTAGAAAACTGACACAGAGTACTAGTGTAAAGCTATGTAAATACATATTTTAAATGGTGGGAAAAAATCAAAAAGACAATCCCCTGAAAAACTTCCCAATGATTTTCCACCTTTTCTATTTTGAGTAAAGAAGAACAAATATACTGTGAACACTTTACAGGAACTTAACATCCCCAGCATATTTTAAGAAGACCTTTTATACTACAGGGTTTGAAAGCATAAAGGTTAAATAATGGAGAATGCTTAAGCTAGCTCAGAAATGTGTGTACGCCTTGTTTAAACAAAAGTGTATCTTGGTTAAATTTGAAGTTGTTTGAGAAGAAGATTAATGGAGGTAAGCTCTGCTTGGACATCCCATTCATAATTTTCTAGCAGTTAAAAGTAACTCAATTGATCTAACCTGTACTAAAATGAGCTTTTTAAAGCCAAAAAAGTCTTGGCCTTAATTTTGGGAGCAACCAAAATGGTTACCAGTGTTGTTTCCCCTGTAGATCCTGTTGAAGAGATGGATATATGTGTTGATCACAGAGCTGGGAGACTGAAGTTTCTTAGGTTTTGGTGGTTACCCTAAAGAAAGGTTTGTTATCTTCAATGGGAATTTTCATTCTTGTATAAAGCTTTAGTATTTGTATACTTTTGCTATGATAGACTATAAGAAATAGTATTTAATCTGCTTTCCATCCTGTATTTTTCCAATCACTGTAAGATATCAAATATTAGATCTGTATTCAAAGGTTTTATTTTCGTGCCTTAAGAAATTACTGCATCTACCAGAAGACTTACTTTACTGAAATAATTCTTAATTCTTAGACAAAATATTTTGCTGCATTTGGATCTAAGCTTCTGGGAAAACCTTAGGAACTAATGTGTTTTTCTCACCTTATAAAATAATCACATGTTCCAAAACCAGGAAAAACAATTTTTCTGGATTTTCCTAATACTTTGGGTTCATGCTCACTTTCTAGTTGTTGCCAGAATAACATCATCGTTACATTGGTTATTTTTTTAGCCTCACTGCAAAAAAAATTAGAGAAGTACCTTAGAAATCATGATGGCAATCCAGGTCTTCCCTAAAGCCTGCATTACTTTGTGACTGCTTGGTCTCTGCACAGAAGTAGAGCAAGTTTTCAACAAGATTCAGCTGTTGATATCCCTTCCACTTGGGCAGGTGGTGTGGTTGACACAGCTTGGATGCAGGTGGAGATGGGACAAAAAAGTGGGAGGGCAGAAAACAAGCTATGGAAAAGAAGACCAATGGTGTGGAGTCCAAAAACACACTAAACTTGTTATTGAGCAAGTACTGAAGTCCCAAAGTGATTCTAGTGGTGTCAGGATACAAACAGGCTGATACAATCATTGGGCAGCATGAAAGAGGGGTGAGGTTGTCTCTACCTCCCACCTCAGTAGTGAAGACCGAGGGCCTCGTGCATGCACTAAAAATCTTTACTGATTTGCTATTAAACCATTTCTACGTGAAATTCTTTCAAGGTCCTCTGTTTCCAAAAACTTCTGCATGGGTTTGCCAGCATCACTTACAGCCAGGGGTAAATTTGCAGGAGAAATATACTGATAGGGTGGGAGTTCTTCCCAGCTGGGTTAATGATTTCCTAGATTATTGGTTTGAATTATATTTCAAAATAGACTTGCTTTTCCTGCTAGACATACTATTCCTCTCCTTTTATAAGCTGCTAATGCTATTGGCCTTTTGTCACAGACAAGTAAACTTCAGAGTAGAATTGGACTTGAGTAGACCAGAGAACATTTGGAGCATGTCATGTATTGCACCCTCTCCTATTTGTTGTTTAGAGTGTAAAATTTATACCTGATCTAAACTCACTGTGACAGTGTGGCTCTGCATGCTTGACTATGCAGCCAGGGGTGTATGGATTTCCTGTTTTCAGTAAGGCATGGAGCATACACAGATTGAGAAATGCATTTTCAATTTTTTTTTTCAGTAGATCAGCTGTGGTATCTGTGGAACACCAAGAGCCATAGCATGTAATTCTAGAAATCTGCAGGAGTCTCCAGACATTTCAAAATCCCAACAGTCTCCAGCATTTGCAGCCCTGCTTGATCAGAAACAATAGAAGAGCTGTGCTTGCAACTTTGCCCATTTCTTTTTTTTTTCTCTTGGTGGTGGGATACTGTAGATTTTAGTAGTAATGACTTTCATATGAAATAACATTTAAATAATTATAAGAAATTATTTGCAGAAACTGTCTGAAGCTGTAAAGTTAAACCAACAAATGCATTTAGATAAAAACCACTTGTGTTCTATCAAAGGAATTGTCTTTTTCACAGCATACTTGCAGATGACGACTCCTGAATATACAAAAAAACAGCTATTGAAAAAGCTGAGAGCAATCCCTTCTGTGAAGGCTAGTTATAACATAAGATGTGAGGAATGGATGTTTTCTACATGGGGCTTCAGAGAGAATACTTTAACATTTACATGGCTTTCTGGGACACCTGGCTCAGGTTTTCACTTGTGAGCAAGAGGCATTGACAAAGAATGCTTATAAAGGCCACAAAAACCCAAACCCACCTTTTATTCACTCAAGATACTTCACATCAAAGGAAGCCATCATTTCTTTCATGCAAATACTGTGGGGATTGCTTCACCCAGGACTGGAAAGCAGCCAGGCTGCATAGCATGACAGCTACTCAGCAGTCCACAGCAAAGCTATACACCACGAAGGAGCAGGAATGGATTGCTGGTTTTAAATCTGATACACATTTGCAGCAAATGTTCAGAAAGCACTTTATTTCTGTGTTTTGACCATATCTTCTCTCATGTGCTGTTTCATGAGTACTATGGTATACCCTCAAATCTTTACTTTTTCCTCCTGTATAAAGTATTAAAGTAGCATGTCTCTACATAAATAAGTGGTCTTACAGAACTGTGTGCCTACTGCATCTCTTAATAGCTGCGAAAATGGCATCCCTACATTTGCAACCACTATTGGAGATTTCTTTATGCTTGTTTACTAGACATTAAGTTGTATCCAAAGGAAGCTAAGAATTTTCTTGGTTTTGGTGTTTTCTCACAGCATCTCTAGCACCTCTGAAATTTTTTGTCTGTCATGTGACTTCTCAAGACCCACACATTGAAGGAAAATTACTGAATTCTTCCAGTATGAAGTCTCAATGCAACCTGCTCAATTTTCAAACTCTTAAAATTGAACCTTGTAACTTGTTGTTAATTTCAAAATAACCTTTCTTAGAATTAAAAACTCTACTTCTGAAAGTATTCTCTATTTTTCTTCAAGCATTTTCCAGCTGGCTTGAGGCAATGGATATTCTGGCTTTCCAAGTAAAATAATCTTGATTCCTATGGGGTTCAGGTCCCACCACTCACCACATTCAGATATAGAATCATTAAGCATTCTCCACAGAAGATCTTTCCACTGAGCATTAGTGAGCAGACCTGAAATTAGCAAGTGGGGAGCTACACCATTTATATCTTATATAAGAAAAACTGAGCAGGATTTAAGGAATTAATTGAAATGAGACTATGAAGGCTTATTCTTTCCTATCAGAAAGAAAATTCTATTTCAGATGAGAAGTCATTTAATCATGTACTTGCTTCCAGAACCTGAAGTTATATCATCTTGGTTTATTTTTAGACTTCTATTTTTAAATATCAAACATGATCCCTCCTACAGAGTTGCATTGATGTGTATTTGAATACTTGTGTACAGCAAATAAAAAAACCAAACAGCTTCCTGCAGGACAAAGCAGATGCAAACACTTCTTTCCAAAGAAATGTCAAAATGCAGAAGACATCCCCTTCGTTGTCAGGTGTCTGCTTCCTCCATGCCTTTTGAATATCAGAGTATTTACAGAACACAGAGGGAGTAATGTACTTTGTTCTTCAGAGTTTTTACAGACTATAAATGTAGCAAGGTTTGTGGGTTTTTGGGTTTTTTTTTTTTTGAGGGAGTGTTGGGTTGCTTTCTTTAGAAATGCTGCTTTTAGATTACAGTAAAGTCAGGTCATCAAGATTTCCTTTTTGAGTTGTATACAAGGAAATATGCATGACATAATCTGAATGTGTTGAATATGTACTTATAGCAAATAGTTTCACTAATTGGATGTACAAGATTGTTTCAGTTATGGCATCTACTGTCTATCATCTTATGAGGCACTTGGATTTTCCAGTACCATTCTTACTTATGCTCTGTACATGTAAAAATAACTTTTTAAATGTGTCTCAATGATTTTGAAATACAGCTATATTAAGGCAAGTCTATACCCTGTGTTTACAATCACTTTTTTCCAAAAAATGTACTTTAACATTAAAGCCTTTAGTTTTGGCCATGACATTTTCACAGCAGATAGGTGTAGAGTTATGGGGCAACAGGCTGAAAAGGTAACAGGAAGGATCAGTCCTGTGAGGCAGCACATGACTTAGTTGTGGGATTCTGTGTCATGGGACTATGCAAGGGATGCTTTGAGAGAGATCCGGTGCATCAATAAAAGTTAGAAACTTGGGTAACTATTGGATGCAGTACTTGGTCAGGCATTTCACAGTTACCCTTGCTAGGCCTTTGTGTGATTTGGTCTAGCTGCTCTTAGTTTCTTAGGTTTGTATCAGTATGCTTATAATTGGCTTGGATAAAAGACTAGTGCTGGCTCCACAGATGGCTGAAGCCACGAAGCTCAGGTTTTTGCTTCTCTTTTGTTGTCTTTATAACAAGAGATTGTAAGACATCTGGTGTATTTGTGGGCCCCAGGTAAACTTAAATCTTAACCAATGATATGTTAGAGAAACACTCTGAAAATTATGAAAAAACTCACAAAAAGCACATACTCAATAGATATCCAAAATATGTATTTAGAACTGTAACTCACTCTAAATCTTGATAGGTTTATGCACAGCTATGTTCTTGATTTGTTTATGAAGGAGGATCACAATGCTGCTTTTTCAGTGATGGGTGCTCCATTATCTGGTCCCAAAGTGATAAAACTGAGTGTGTGACCAGCTAGAGATGGTGATAGATCTGAAACTCTTGAAAAGTTTTCTTTGAAACACATTATTTTTTGAGGAGAAATTTCTTCAGAGCTGTATCTGCTTACAAGGCTAGAAAAGAAGAAAAAAACACATATGCTTGGATGTTTACCCTTTTGCTTATTTCTGAAGAGCACATTTAGAGGCTTCTGTTCTGCAAACAAGGATGGCAGAACAAAGTTTTTGCAGCCTGTAAGAGCAAGAATGGATATGCTAGAAATACACTTGGCATCTCTACTCAAATCTTGCAAGGGTGAAAAAGGATCTGGAAAATACTGATTTGCAGTCACTTATGAGCTGTTGTCAAGGTTGCAGCAGCATTGAGTTCATGGAAACCAGAAGGAAATTCCTCCCATGCCAGCAATGGAAACACACCAGGTATTCCTACTTAGCCATGGCTCGTGGATTATGTCTCTTTTATGTTGTTCTCACTAGAATTGGTCACTTGGCTGGATTTTGGAAGGAAGAACAATACTGGTAATAGCTATGAGGGAGTTTTTTAACAGTGCACTTCCATCTTTACTGTTGGCTGTCCATGGTGCTTTCATCACTAACAAACTAAGGTAGTCAGACTTCTATAAACATGAATTGTGTGTTGCATTCATTTCGTCTCCTCCCCCTGCCCACTATTGCATGTATAATGACTGAAAACAAAATGTTTTAGCAAGTATTGAACTAGTATGTGGGGTTGCTTTTTTCCCACATTGTTTTGCTTGATTTTTCTCTCCCCTAATTTCCTTTGACTCTCTGTCTCCTACATCTTTGATAAGGAGCTCATCAGGTGTATTCCTTATGGACAATTTTGGTCACGTGCAGTTCAAGGTTGTCAAACTTGTGCTGCTTGTGCAGATCAGGATGTGTTTCCCTGTAGGAAACATTCTGTTACAAATGTCTTCTCAAAAAAGGCTTGTTAATCTAGTTTCCCAGAAATTTTTTATTCTAAAAATCTGGTTTAGAGGGTTGATATGTTTAATTTTTTTTTGCCATTATGAGTTCTAAGTTAAGTAAAATCATTGCCTTTGAAAAACTAGTAACACACCTCTTATGTACAGCTGTTTACAAGGATCAAAGTGCCTCATAAAGATAGAGGTAATGAAAGAATATCGCACTCCAGGCAGATTGCACTAACTGAGCACTGCTCTCTACAAACAATATTGGACTTTGCAGGCAACCCAATCAGCCTGTGTCCATAGCCTGTAAGTTTAGAGAGCTGGACTGTGTTCAGAGGACCAATGGTTGTTACAGATTTGTATATTTTTAGCACTCTGTGTCATCCTAATTGATGGACATAGGTTGGCATTATATATTAGGCTTGATTCCTGGGATATATTTGGCCTATTTAACAATGCTATCTTTAGAATATCATCAGCATGCTAATCCTCATTAGTTGTATGAATGGCATATCTTGGTGTCATTTAACTAGATGAATTGATTCTGCCGGCCTTTGCTGCTCTGCTGTTTTTTTTTCTTAAGCTCATGCAGTAGCCATTTAAAGTATAATGAAGTCAAGAATTTTTCGTTGTATTTTCTTATTTTATTCTTGTTTTTAAGTCGGTGTTGTTATGAAAAGGGTGAAATTTCGATGGCTTTTTTTGTCGCAACTTTCAATCTGCTCATCTACTACCTCTGCATTTATCTCTCAACATACCGCTGTGACCTGCTGTGACTGACTATTATGCAACTATGGGATTAGTTTGATGTGTTGGGCTATAAGGAAAGGAAGGAAACAATTTCTGCTGCTTGTCAAAGTCATCATTACAATTTGCGATATGGCTTGGCTAAAACAAGTCAGAAGTATCTTATTCTGCTGGTGGTTGAACCCTTCAGGGACTTAAGGATGGGCACGGTGGCCTAGATGAAAGCTACATTGAAACTTTGTGATGTCTCTGATCCTATTGAGCTACAGATAGGTAGAATCATAAGTAACAGTATAAGTATTAAATATACCCTGCCTGCTTTCTCAGCAGCTGGTACTTGAGGTCATACCACAGTCTTCTGTTTGTTTGCTAGTAATTTTCTAATGATTTATCAAGTTCATCTCATGCTTTCACTGCTCAGCTGATGTAATTGGGTGAATGTTCTACAAGTGCCCTCAAAACTTTCTGAATTATTATAATGAATGTAAACTTCATTTTGAAGTAGATATGTTATTTTTTCACTTTGCTGCTTAGTGGTTTTGGGTTATTTACTAATATCATATGCATAACATTTTATTTAAAATCTTGTAGGATTCCACAGTAACAGCTGATTAGTAAACTACTTACTCCGATTTTCTTAAAAAAAAACGGTAGTTCCAGACTGTGAGGTGTGGCAGCTTCTTCAGAGCATCACGTAAGAGGTGGTACAATCAGGGGCACGAGTGGCATATAGTTATATGACTAATTTACCTGCAGATGTGTGAGTAGGTTAATCTGCCACTGATAAGTTTTTTGGTTTTGTTTTTGATTTTTGTTTGTTTGTTTCAATTTCCCTGTGCTTTTTTAGCTCCATTCTTCAGTGTAAATCACTTCAGTGTGGCATTGAAGTTCTCGTTGAGGTAAATTGCAAACACAGGTGAACCTAGGATTTAATAGTAAGGCTGTGGAATAACGAGGTACTGAGGACAGAACTCTGCTGGTTGTACCTTTGCATGGGAGACGAGTGTAGGAGATTAGCAATGTGTTGGGTTCATGGTGGTATTGATCTTAGGGGCTTTTTTCCTTTTTGGGTCTGCAAAAAAAGCAAAGATGAAATTAGTAAATCTAAAAAAATATTATAGGAAAGTGGATAAAGATGTGAGTATGATGATACTTATGCTGTATTTGTAGCCCAGAACACCCTAATCTCTTTGTTAATAGGAATTATAGACATGATATGCCTTTTTTTTTTTTCAAAATAACATTTATATTGCTTGCTTCAGTAACCAAATGGAAAGGTAAGATGGGACAGTGAGATACCATGGTGATGCTAAAGACTGAATGAGCAACTTGTGTGGCCAGTAGAAACTGTGTGATATAATCTAATCTACTTGTTAGTGCAACCAGGGAAATAATTGAGAAATTACTTTGAAAAATAAGTGGGAAAAGACATTTAAGGATGCTGTAGAACAATCTAGGTTGAAAAGGATCTCTGAAAGTCACCTGGTCCAATCCTACTCTGAAGCAGAGCTAGCTGTGGTCCTTGAAGTGTTTCTCATAGTTGTGCTTATAGCAAGATGCTTAGTGTGCCACATAAGAGAGAAACAATGGTTTTAATTTTAGTCATCCCAGAATAATGGGGAGGAATGTTAATGTAAAGGCTATTCATCTAGGCAGTGCCTAAATTTAATCTGATAGCTAACACTATGGTACCCCAAAGACTGCAAAAGTAGAATAAATAAAGTGCCATGGTTCCACATAATTTCTCTATTTCAATGTAACATTTTAACATTGTATTTTTAATTTTTTAAAATGAAATAGAATTTAAACCACTTAATGAGGCCAGAGCCAATGGAATGTTTTGAAAGGGAAGAATATGTTTTGGCAATTCTGGTTGATACATGTCAGAATATTTAGAGTCTGATCCAGATTAGAATTGAAACCATATCCCCCTACTACCGTGAAGTTACACATTGTTAAGGCTGCTTCCAAAAGCAAAATGTCTCTATCTGGTTTTGTTCTCTGTCCTGAGTGCTTAAACAAGCTGAGTGGGTTTTGTGTGAAAAATAATTTAAGTGTCTTCTTATTTACATAGCAAAATAAGTTAATTTCCTTCCAAGTACAAGTTAATCACAGAGAACTTTGTGTGGTGTAATTTTTTGGGGAATCCTAGGAGAAAAGAGGAGGGGAAGAAAGGAGTAACTGTGCTGTTAAAGTGTTTGACTTCAGCAACATCAGTTCAAAATGCTAATGAAAGGACATTAGTTTTAATGGCACTTGAAGAAATTAAAGTATATTTGACCTTTTGATCATCAAATAAATGATGTATCCTATCTCTGGGGAGATGTGTTCACATAACAAAAGGTTTCTAGGGCTGAACATCAAAACAGGATTTCTCAATGTCTATCTGGAGCAAATCACCTTGTCCTTGGTGATGATTTTGTTTTTTTTCTCCATTAGAGGCCACGTGCTAGCTTTTGAAATAAAATGTGGGACGCTGCCATGTCTGTTGTTGTTGCCAAGTATTTACACTGACCTGGTTCCATCACTTACTCAGATCACATTTTCAGTCTGGTTGAGTACAGTGCAGATGTGAAACAGTTGGATATTCTTAAATATGGTGTGGGGTTTTTTTGAAGACACTGCTGTGAGGCCCATACAGCCCCTGACACAGAGAATGAGGAATGAGATGTGCTGGCAGATGAAAGTGAGAGCAAATTGCATTGAGAAGGAGACATCTTGAGTATGAATTCCAAGGTACTGTGGTAGCCCTAAAGAGTCCTGAAGATAATCCGTGAGGCAAGGACTGGGTAAAAGCCAAGGCAAGATATTCAACTGAAGAAATTGTTTCCCACCATTTAATGGTTTTATTATCAAAAGGAGTTTTAGTTTGTCTTCCTGTTCTCACACATCCCTTGTGTATGATGAAACAAAAATAGTTTTGGGGAGAGAACTAGGAAAAGCTTGTGTGGTGAAGTGGTTTTGGTGTTATGAAGGAAGGTCTCTACCCTTGTTCTGAAGTCCTGCCCTTTTAAAACATGCAAAACCAATGGAGACACGTTCCCCTGCAAATTATTGAGCTACTGTAGGACAGTCATGTAATGAAGGTTCAAAAGGCTAGAAATTTTTTAAACAATGGATGTTAAAACAAGTTTTAATATTTACCATGGAGCCTGAAACAACCAAGTATGAGATGCTGTGTCAATGATTGGCACAGCTACAGTGTGAATTTACAATTGGTACAGATTTAGCAGTGTTGGGAAGAATTATTTCTCATGTTTTCCTATTATCTATCAAAGATGCCCAAAAAAATGTGATATTTGCAGAGTCTCAGGAAGTCTCTGCTGCAAACAAAAGTTGAATGTAGGTTTCCCAAATCCTGATCCAGTGCTCAAGCGATCAAAAAATTGGATATTCATACAGATCACATTGGCTGGATTTTCCTAACATAATAATGATCCTTTTAGAAGTGCTGTAGGCTGTGTAGCAGGAGGTTTCTTTCTTTCCTTTTGGGGTTGCTTTGCAAAAAATGTCTATTATATTTTAAGTCTTAGTTTACCTTTTATGATATTGCATCAGGTAAGGGTGCTACCCCAGCGATTATGCAGTGAAAGTTGTGCTTCTTAGCTTTAAAACACCAGCACCTCTTCATTGTGGAGACCTTCAGCCTCCAACCCCAAAGAAAGTTCTGTTGGGACAATGGATTAGTTTACAGCTGCTGATGTCTAAATAAAAAAATCAGATGACACAATAGAGCTGGACTGAGAGAATATAGCATATTTCTCTTTAGTCTTTTAATATTTTCAGGAGTCTTTGTTAGCAAGCCTATTGTGAGTATTCCACTGGTAATACCCATCATCTGAGCTACCCTCTTCCTGATTCCGTGGCTTACTCCAAAACAGTCTCTTGAGTATGAAGCTCTCTTCTTAATAAGTACCATCTTTCAAGCTGATGTTGATTGGCATTAGGCCATGTTTGCCTCTCCTGGGCATGTTTCAGTTTCCAATATTTTGTTTTCATTGGGTTTTACTGCTTTAGCTTTTTCTCACTTTTAAGTTCTCCAATAATTTAAGCTCTCCTGTGATTCTGCCAGCCTTTTTGTACTTAAAATGAAGCTCAGCCACTTGGCAGATTTTCCCAAATGCTCAGGTTCTGACAATACCCCCCGACTCTGAAGGAAAATATGTCAAGGGGGGACTTTTTCAAGTCACATTTTATGTTTCATCCTTTAGAGCTACTTTCTGTTACAAGTCAGAATTGCTTCAGGTTGGTTGTTTAAAGGGCTCTGTGTAAGTTAAAACAAAGTAGAGTGAGAGTAGGAATGAATGAAATGTTACAGAAATTTAGTTTGCTCCTTTATTCAATGAGATAAAACAGCTTTTGATATTCTGCAGGAGATCATAGAATCAGAGAATGGTTTGGGTTGGAAGGTAAGTTGAAATCATTCAGTTCAAACCCCTCTACTATGGACAGGGACATCTTCTGCTAGACCACATTGCTCAGAGCATCATCCAACATGACATTGAACACTCCCAGGGATGGCATTCAACACTTCTCTGAAAACCTGTTCCAGTGCCTTACCACCCTCACAGTTAAGAATTTCTTTCTCATATCTAATCCAAACTAGCTCTCAGTTTGAATCCATTCCCCCTTGTCCTGTCACTACATACCCTCCAAAATATTTCTGGTAGACTCCCTGCAGGTGCTGGAGGGCCACAAAAGTCACCACAAAGCCTTTCTTTTTCAGGCTGAACAAACCCAATGCTCTCAGTCTTCCCTTACAGGAGAGATGCTCCATTCCTCTGATCAACTTGGTGGCCTCATCTGGACTTGCTCCAACAGGTCCACATCCTTCCTGTGCTGGGAACTCCAGAGCTGGATGCAGCACTGCAGGTGGGGTCTCACCAGAGTGGAGCAGAGGGACAGGATTACTTCTCTTGACCTGTTGGACAGGTTTGGCTTTCTGAGCTGCAAGTTCACATTTCTGTGCCATGTCCAGCTTCTCCTCCACTAGAACCCCCCAAGATGACAGGACTGCTCTTGATCCATTCATCCCCCATCCTGTGGTGAAATGCAATTTAGTCTGTAGGTGCACAAAGCCAGTAGTGCTCTCCTTTGTGTACATATGTAGGGAGGATGGTTATAGTGACTAGAAAAAATTCTTATTTACATCTGTTTCAGTATAGTGAAGTAGGTTGCAATTAATTAGGAAGTTTCTGGTGTGGTAAAAATCATCATATAGGAAGAATGCAGACACATGATTTTCAAAGAGGAATTGAATTCCATATGTGTTATGCCCTCTCCCAGCTAGGAACTAATTGCAACTTTAAAAGAGATTTGATTATGTCTGTTTAAAAATTAAAAAAAATCAGCGACAAACCCCAACTCCCTCCTTCCTCTGCCATGACTAGCCACATTTTCAATACTAAGGATATTTAAATGATTCTAATTTAAACTTTTCTTTCATTACTTAGGTCGAGTTGAGAGAGTGCTTTGATCAATCTTTGAGTTATATAATTTATTAGAGTTAAGGGAAGAGGATAACCCTCAGATGTCTTCTGTGGTAAAGCACTGATGCTGAAAATGTTAAATGTTTGCAGACTGAGAACATGCTTGGCTGGAAAAGCCAAAAAGAATAAATAAAATGTGACATGTTTTGTTTTGTTATTTATTCCCTAGTAAGAATACAAAACAAAAGTAAAAATAAATCATATCTTATTCAAAACAAGGACATGAGTTGTCTGGAATGCACCTCTTTGTGGTAGTATCCTCCCACACCATATATGATGTCAAGACATATGTAGTTAGCTTAAAGGTTGTCAGTACAGCAATTTTGTTAAATCCTTCCAGCTTCTTAATATATACATTGTAAATCCCGTGAAGGACACTTGTATATCCTTATTGACACATGTCGGAGACTACTGTTCTGCTGCATTCTGTAGATTTGCAGCTCTGGTTGTATTTTCCATAGGTTGGTACTTGCTGCTTTCCTAAGGTGTTTCATTCAATTCACTCAATTGTGCTGAGTTCAAGTGTGGTATGAATCAGAGCACCTAAATCCATAATTCTTTGGGTGCTGGTGCTGACAGGATAATTAGGAACAAGAGCATTCAGATTTGCATTTCAAATTCATTGTGGGGGCAGAAATTAAACCGGTTGAAAACATCGTATGCAGATGATGTATTGGCTGTCAGGGTGAGTTAGAGTGAGGAAAAGAGGCCCTATACAACAAGATAGTATGGATCTGGGGGAAACCCTCTCTCTGACTTGTGAAAGTAACTCTTGTGGTACAGCTGTCCTTTGAATAGCATGAGCTTCCCACTAAAGTCTAGTAAATTGGTAAGAATAGCTGGCCTTCTCTCAGATGCTGCTGAGCAGCAGTCAAGCTTACTGAAATGACACACCCTATGAAACAATGTTAGAGCCTGGCTGTTTTACAGAGAAAATAAATTGCGAAAATGGAAATGCTGAGATCACTCTGTGAATAGCATATTTTAATGCACAGTGCTTAAAATTCAGTGCTAGCTCGTGCAAATATAAGCCCTGAAAGATGCTGATGGACTTGTAGGTGAGATGTTTATTGCTCATCTTGCTCATCATTCTCATTGCTTGGTGGGGGAACACATCACAATAGAGTTATTACCTAGATTTACAACAATAGCTAATGCTGCTATTGTCTTCTGGGACCGACGTTATTGGGATGGCAGTCGTCTTTATCATTCCTGTGTCAGGCCTTTTCGTGTCTATAGGTGATTTCTTTGACCTACGTAATTTGGTGTTCATTTACACCAGTTAGTGATCAACAGTAATTTAATTCTGTTCTTTACTAGATTACCTGGCAGGCTCTGGTGTCCTTTCTCTTTGTAAGTCTTAACTGAGGTTTAAACAGAACAATTTACATATACTTAGTTTTGCCCAGTGTTGAGTATTTGCCAAGATGATTTAAGGCACTCCTGATCTTATGCTTCTGTGTAGAGTAATTTCAAAATCTGGATCTAGGTTAAGTTCCTAACAGTGTTCCAAACTTGTTTGAACCACATACCAGCAGAGGATAGGTGCAGGATGGTGTAACTGTGCTAAACATCATCTTCATTTCCAGAGGGAGAAGATGTAAAACATGTAGTAGTGCTATTTACACAATAAAGAGATGCATAAAAAGGGTAAAAAGTGATGTTTGAGTGGAAAGTGGAAAATGGTAGTATGTCATCTGCCAGTTGCAAGGGATGAGAAAGTATAACAAAATGTAGATTAATTTTAGGTGTAAGTATGACTAAATGGAATATGTTTTGGAGTCTTATGGGACATGCAACCAGAACTGCAAGCACAAGATGCAGAGGACTAAGGGCCAGGAGAGATTATGACCTGATCTAATCTAACTGCCTGTGTTCATCAGGACAGAAAACCTGATAGAAACAACAAGCAGGCATAGATTCTCATTGCTTGTTTTTATTTGAAACACATCTTCCCAAAAGAGTCTTGATTTGAAACAATCAAAACTTTTCCATTTCTCTTTTAGTTGCTACTAAGGTTAATCAGCTTCACTGTTCAAAAACTAAAGCAATAATATTTTATTTTATCTGCATTTGCCAGATTTACTTGCAAGGTACTATTTATAACTTTTAGCATTGGTTCAAAGAAGTCCTTTAGGATTTAGTACTTTTTATGAGAAGATGACAGCATAGTCTGATTTAATAAATTAAACAGATATAGCCTTTAAAGCCTGAGATTTTTCTCTAGTCTTTAAATTTTTTTTTTCATTCTTTCCTGCACCCACTTAAACTTCCAACAAATTTTAAAAACAATCTGCATCCCAGATCTTTATGCAGTATTTTTAATCCTTTGGTTTCAACCAGAAAAACTTACCTTTCCCCCCTTCTTTCTCTGTGAATCCACCAACCCTTTTTGAATTGGCAATGTAGTTGTCTGCACCGGTGTCCGTATTCTCGAGCTCAGTCCGCCCCAGCACCACGGCAATACCCGTGGGACTTGGCCGGTCAGGAACGTCAGCGAGACGATGGCAGGAAGCTGAAAGGAGGGACTCTCATGAGTTTTGGTCACAACGAGTTTATTGGAACTCCAGCGTGGAGCCCTCACCTTGGGACATCTGCCTCAGGAGAGAGACCAAGACTGTTCCCAGGGAGGAACTTTTAAAGGGAGATGTAACACAGGGGAAGGTTCAACCAAGGACCAATAAGGTACGACGGGGAAGTGGCTCATAACATAATAGACATGTGTGATAACCATACAGTGGATAGTAGGAAGTGACAGCCTGGATCCTGTCCAACCACTCAACGCCTCTCCTAGAATCTTCCGGAAGCAGGGGGAGAGACCCCCCAAGTGATGGACAGGACCAGGGGGTAACATGACAGATTATGGACAGATAACTGTCTCTGGGGGGAAAACTTAGGAAGAACCAATCATACAACTGTAACTGGGGAGAAGGCAGGGAGAAACCAAAAGTAGGTAACAGAAGGGGTACATGGAAAAAACCATTTTGCAGAGGAACATTAGCTTATGAATTAAAATTAAATTAAAAAATGCACCCCCACAGTTGTCTTCATAAACAATTAAACTTATTTGTAAATTATGTCTCTGAGATTTTCAACTTGCAGTTGTAGTTTCTGCCTAGATGTTTCCTTTCTATTAGGTTAACTTACAGTTTCCTCAGTTTCAGGGAACTGGCTGTTCTGAAGCTCAGTGGCAGGACTGTGCTTTACTTAATTCTTCCTCCATATTTTACTTTCTCAACTGATCCCTAGTGCATTTTCTTTGCATGTGTGCCTTGCAACCTTAACATTCTTCAGCCAGTTTCCAACAGATGATCCATGAAAAATGAGATTTTCCATTTATATAATCTCTTCAGCGGGACTGTCATGTGAAGATCCATGCTACCAAAATCTTCAGCTTCACCAGCTGTACTGTTCACCTCACCACAGGTGAGGGGGATGTATTTCTTAGACAGGAATTTGGCTTGGCTTTTCCTCTTCAACTTTCATAGTCTGCGAAGTTCTTTAATGTGTCATTCATTCATGGAGTCTTTACCATCTGATGACAGGCAACGGAAAAAATGTCGTCATCAGTAGAAATATACAAGATAAATGAAGGCTCAACAGGATTATGATTTGAAGCCAAACTTTTTCCTCTATTGCCTTGTTTTTTTTCTCTGTTATCAAAATGATTTGGTTTTTGTTCCAATTTAGGATCGTTGATTACTACTTTTGGTAAGAACATTGAGCCAGATTGTGGAAAATGTACTTTTGTCAAGTTTTCTTCTGGAGTTTGTCTTAAACTTACGGGATGTGATTTAATCAGTTTCTGAAATTTGGTGTCAGTACTAACTCTATATCCACCTGTATATATCCAACTACCTTATTTTGTTTGAAAAATTCCTGCAGCTTATAATTCTTGGTCTAAAGGTATACTGCTTGATGGTGTTTCAGTTGAGTGATTTTTTGAATTTTCCAGGAGCTCACAAATTTGAATAAGCCTCTTGGTTTTGAATTTAGATAAGGAAAAATAGCTGTTGTGACCATCTTTTGCATACCTCACTCCATAATTTTTTTCTTGTGTGCTGCCTTTATTTGCTTCTTGTCTGAAATATATCCAACTTCTTCAGCTTCCAACCTTATGGAAAGTCCTTCCCCTGTATCCCTTCATTCTCATAAGCTTTGTCTTTGTACCCTCTGTTTTTGCAATATTTTTTAAAAATAGAGAGATTGTGTGTAAGTAGTAAATCCATATTGAATTCTGAATATTGGATATCTAAGTGAGGAAGAAAACAGATCAAATGGAACTTAAGTTAAAACAAATAATACCCTTGGAAATGATATTTTCATTCCAACCTTTAAATAAATGGGAGATGGGGAAGTCAAAGTTAAATTGGAAGAAAGTAGTTGCTCATTTGGGAAAATATCACATAAGACTGGCTGAATTATAAAGGAGAGAAGCAATTTCTTGATTTTTCAAGGAAACAGAAAACCAGATCCCTGTCAATGTAGGGTTCTGCTTACCTCTTGCCTCTTTGTTAGTGGATGACATTCTGAGGTCTATTGGGAAACTACTCTTCATGTGTGTTTGCAGTGGGGAACAAAGCAATTATGGCAGTACCTGTAAATACGTGATATTTGGGGCCAGTGGAGGAAAGCCCAAAGAAGGAATTGGATCAGAGAATCACTTGTTGAATGTGTGTGACTTTACAGGTTGGAAAAAGGGGCTTGTTTTGGTTTTTACCCCCTTGCTTTTAAGACGTGCTGGGTGTGCACACAAACGTTCATGGAAGTGCATTCCTCTGCAAGAAGCCTGTGCAGCAGCTGGGCTTTGTCCCTGTGCATTGTCAGCATGCAGTGCTTAGCAAAGTTTCTGCAAAAATTCCTATGTCACAGTGGTATATCATTTTTAGAGGAAGAGGGATTTGATCTAAGTTGCACAGGGGTATTGATGGTGCCCAACCTGCCCTGCCTGATTGGTTGCCTGTGTTGGGTGACCCTTTTTTCCTCAGATATGCACACATGATGGCAATATGACAGCAACTTTCTTAGTCTCATATGGGACTAGGATTTTGAATTTGGTGCGTGTCAATCCCTCATTTCAGGCAGTTGGTTGAAGGGACAGCATATGGAGGAAAAGATGATGTTGACTTTGTGCTTTAGGGCTTCGTAGAACTCTTTATTGCATATTTTGTTCTGCTACATTGCCTTGCTGAGTCCTTGAATGCTTTGCACAAGTTCTTGTATGGTCAGAGAAGGGAGTCTTTTATTTCCCCTAAACCTATGTATCTTTAAAGCACTGAAAATTGAAGTTATTTGAAGCAAGTGTTCAGGCAAACTTATGGAGAGAGCTCTGTAGGAGGGTAAACAAAGCTGGTTTTGAGCCCTTTCAAAGTGGATTACAAGACTCCCTTCTGTCATTCATCTGGTCAGGAGAAGTCCAGCTTCCAGCTTGGAAGTCCTGTGGGTTGTGGATCTCTGCTGGGGAGTGAGAGGCCCAAGATATACAGCAACGTAGTTTAGAAAATATGTTTTAGAAAATAAAAGTGCTTTCTTCCATACATGCCTTGGCTAACAGGATAGGAACATTTGAGCTGCACAGGCACACACAAACAATATGCTTTAGGGAAAGACCACAAATATGCTAAAAATCATAATCTGATAAACTCAGATGCTTTCAAAATACAAATGTCCTGTCATTTCTTTTCATAACAAAAATGATCACTTAAAACTTTACCATAGCTTAAATATTCACAATGTAAACACCAACAAAACTGATGATTGTTTCAGCACCCAATGTGCCTTTCACTGTGGAAATAAGTATTTTGGTACTCAATCTTTCTTTTTATGATATTTCTAATAGGAACCCGCAGTGCAGGATCACCATTTGGTTAGACAGCTGAAGTAAAGCAGATTAGATATGCAGATATGGAGACTTCTTTTCCAGACCATTTTCCATTTCTGAAACTTATTTTGTTATCACTATTTTAATCTTTTCAATGCAATCAGAAATTTCTTTCCAAACTCCTGAGCCCATCTTCTCTTAAAGAACGGAATAGTTTATGACTTCTCATTTTTTTTTCCCCCACTTGAGACCCAAACCAGCTGCAGGCTTCACTTTGTTTCTCCTTCTTCCCTCCCTCCCTCTCAGATTAAAATCCCAGAGTCTTGGGTCTTGGCAAGAAAGTGCAGCAGTTTTTTGCTGTGGGTTATTAGGGGCTGGGTGTAGAGGAGTGAAATGGAATTGGGTTTCCACGCCTGCCTGTACTGCATGTGCAACCAAAAGCAGCTGTTATGGAGTACCCAGCCAGATTAGGGGGGCTAATTTGGTATATGACTGGTGGAACACCTCTTACTGATGCTTTGTCCTGGTGCTGTCAAGATAGGAGTTACTTTCTTAGCCAGTTCTACTCAGTATAGGAACCCTCTCCTAGAGACTGTTTCTGAATATGTTTTGTTATTTAAGATGCACTGATCTTAGTAACTTATGCTATTGTTCCATAGATGTATCATTTTTCTGTGGCCTCACGTTTCTACTACCATTCAGATCATATTAAACACGGTTTTTCCTTTTTAAATACTAACATCTAGGATTAATTTAATCCCACATTTTTTCCTGGATAACTTAAAGTTTTGGATGAATCACTCCCCAAAAAATATTAACATGTCCAAACCTCAGCCTAAATGTGAAATTAAACCAGGATTCAATAGGTTTGGATGAAAGCCTGCTCTTGGGCCCTCCTCAGAGCACACACTGAATCAATATTGAATCTGTCCTAACAAGTCTGACAGCCTTGCTGCATTGCATAGTACTTTTGGATCTTCTGTGTTTGGAAGTTTCTTCTGTATGATCCAAATCTAAACCACCTCAAACCCAGACAAGCAAAACTTCTGAGAATTAGACGGCATTAGTTAAAGAATGGAAAGGGATTATTACTGAAACGTGATGTTGCCAATTTGTAACTTGTTTTTCTTGCAGGTAAGCCTTTTTGGTACCTTTCTCAACAAAGGGAAATGTTTCCAAAGAATTTTGCACCTTAGGCTCCTATTTTAACAGAAAGAGTTGAAAGCAGTCAGAACTCCCTAGCAAGAGAAATTTTGGTAGGGAAAACCTGGAAGGCACCATGTGAAGTGAGCAACTGAGTGTGGCATGCATTCAATTCATGGCACACCTACAAAAGGAAGGAACTTGTAATTTCTCTCTAAGGCTGAGTTAGGGCATCACATTACCAGTGTACTTCTGCTTTCCAGTTTCTTGGAAATTCCCTGAATTTTCTTTTAGCTCTAAACATGACTGCTTGTGTGGTGTTTTATCAATTAGTATTAGCCTTTCGTTCAATATGGAAAATGTATCCTACTTCACTTTTTTGAAGAGACATCTGAGGAACCGTGAGAAGTTCTATGTCACATATAAAACTGTAGTATTGTAAGCAATGTAAGTATTATTCAGCTATAAATCAGTGGAAAAGCTTACACTTTAATTACACTAAAGCAGAACCATCTGTAATGCCACCTAATATGGATGAAAGAAGCACACTGGAACTGGCAGTTGTTAATGAAGAAAGAGAGAAAAGTAAGGGTTGTAAAGGCCTTGGCAACTTCACTAAAAGGAAGATTAATTCTTTTTCTACAAACTGATCTTTTCTTAAAAAAAAGAAACACGTAATTGATCTGGGCATAGGAAGAGAAAGATAGTAAAGAAAAAAGTATTAGAAGAAAGAAGAAGAGTAGAAACTTTGAATTGCTCATAAATTTTTTTGAGTTGAACCACATCTTGTAATCCACCACCAAGAGTGATTTTTTTTACCTTGTAAACATCTGAAATTTTTTGGGTTCTCCAGTAACAGTGCAAATTCCTATACTTCCTTTTTTTGAAGTTAGAATATGTTCATCATGTGGCTGCTGTCTTTCTTCTGGTCTGTTTCTATTCTCACTGAGGGTTGCCCTTTCTCCTGTTTTTCACAAACTTTGCAGTCTCTGCTTCCAAGATATGCGTGTCTCTTTCACCTTGTTTCTTGATGGGAATCCTTTATCTCTGCCTTTCATCTCTTTTTCTTTCCAGTATGGAAGGTATATTTTATTCCTTCTCTTCTTCCTGCCCTTATGATGGGCTGTTATCTATCACTTATCCTATTCTGACAGACAAGTTGCAACCCTTACAAAGGTCAGACCTTGGGGTGAGGTTTGTGTCCGTCTCTGTCTTCAGAGAAATGAGAAGCTTGTGGCTGTGCTGCTTTCTGAGTTGCATAGTAAAACAGTGCAGGAAAAGAAGGGAGGCATAACAGGTAAGTAATCTGTTGTCCTGATACAAGGCTCCAACAGGGTAAAGTTAAGGAAGGCTGAGCCATGATCCTTGTGTGCAAGTGTTCCATTGCTCACTGACTCTCCTTTAGTTTGATTCATAACAATTTTTATCTAAATAGACTTGATATTTATGTCCCAGTGCATATGTTGTCATGAGGCTGTTTTAATTGTGAGTGTCAGTTTGGGTTGTTGACTGCAGTGTCCTCGCCCTTAACCAAAATAAAAACCAGACTCAGTGCACACACAAGGTGCAGGGAGGAACATGGATGTAACCTTATAATAATATTTCATCTAATATAGTTGAAGCCACTGGTATTCACCAGCATTGGGCTGTGGGCCAAAATTCAGCCTCAGAGAACTTCTAGGGGCTGCATAGAGGTGTCCTGTTGGCTACACTCCCTGTCTTTTCTCTTCCCTCCCCCTCCTCTTTCCTCAGCTTTAGTGTCTGCTTTAAGCAGTTTGGCAGACAGGAGAATTAACTCTTGTAAGACTGGGAAAGAATGTGGAGATAACCCGCTCCAGTGAGGCTGGGGTCTTTCAAGCTGCATATAATTGTTGCTGCTGTAAATAGCAATTGTTTTAAGCTTAACATTTGGGAAAGTCTGGGAACAATTGTATGTTAATGTTGTGTAACCTTTTGAAAATAGGGGAGGATTGTAGTCTTTGGCAATAATAACTCTGCAATAAAGCAAAGACAAAGGGACAGCAGCACCTGTTCTCATCATTGCTGCCTCCTGTACCACACTCAAAGCACCACCAGTTTCAATGGCACGGAGGCATCATCTTTGCTCTGTCCAAGAACCTGATTTTCTTACAGGGTTCTTATTTTTGTAAAGCCTAGCATTGCAGGGTCTCAAATACCTGTTCCCTGACAGAGAGGGAGCCCTTGTGACAAGTTTTGGGAAGTGCCAAGAATCCAAATGGCATCTTGGGTTGTAACAGGAATAGTGTAGCCAGCAGAGCTAGGAAGGGATTGCCATCTCTATGTGGCACTGGTGAGGCTGCACCCTGAGTGCTGTGTCCATTTCTGGGTCCCTCCCTACAGGAAAGACATTGCAGTACTGGAACGAGTCCAGAGAAGGACAATGGGATTGATGAGCGATCTGGAGCACAAGTCCTGTGAGCAGTAGCTGTGTGAGCTGGGGCTGTTTAGCCTGGGGAAAAAGAGACTTTGGAGACCCGACTCTGTTTAGCTACCTAAAAGGAACATGCTGAAAATACCAATTTTACTGCATATTTCAAGAGGTGATAACACACTTTTAAAAGGAGGTTGTAGTGAGGTAAGGGGTTGGTCTCTTCTCCTAAGTAACAAGGCATAGGATGAGAGGAAATGGTCTCAGGTTGTGCCTAGGGAGGTTTAGACTGGATATTAGGAAAGATTTCTTCAAAGTAATGATTATCAAGCATTACTGCAGACTACACAGGAAGTGGTGGAGCCACCATCCCTGGAGGTGTTTAAAAGATGTGTAAAGATGTCACTTAGGGACATGGTTTAGTTGTAGACTTGGCAGCGGTGAGTTAACAGTTGGACTCAATAATCTTAAAGGTCTTTGCAAATCTTAGCTATTCTGTGATGCTATAAGTACCTTTGGGCATGGCCAATGAGCATTATTATTCCAGAATTTTAAAGCTTCTTGAAATAAAAATGCTGCTTGTTTTCATTCTGTAGTTTAAATGTAATATTAAGCCAGTGAACTCTAGCCCTGATGATCTCTTCAGTGTAAATACAATGTCTTTCTCTTTATTATTAATCTGTTCTTTTCTCTTCTTGATATATTGTATTTTTTCTCACATTAATCTATTTTACTTTTTTCTTTGTATTATTCTATTGTCCTTTTTTCCTCTTTACATCTTTATTTGCATCACCAAATTCAAGCTTTCCACATTGTTACTTGACTCTAACCCTATTTCTCTTCACCATGTAAGTGCTTTCATTGCTTACATTATCTCTCAGCTCAGCCTGCTGTCTTTGTTTTTGGCTAGAAATCTTTTCACTCTGCTGGGAGGATGCAGCAGCCTTGCTTTATTGGACAAACTGGGAAGTAGTTTGTGTAGTAATTTCTAGGTGGTGGGTCAGCCTCTGCTTCTGTGAGCTCTTGGCTTTCTGAGAGGTGCTGTGCTGTCTGCTCCATGGTGTGTCTGCTCCATGGTGTGTCTGCTCCATGGTGTGTCTCCTCTGCTTCTTTCCAGATCACAGGGTCTGTGTCTTGAAACTGCTGGAGAGGGAGTGGAAGATGCTGGCTACTATCCCTGAGAGCTGCAGTCAGCAGTTTGTGAGGGGGGCTACTTTTTCAATCATTCATTATTTTCAGAATTTCTGTAAACTTCACTGGAAAGAAATTATTTCCTTGTGATGACCTATCAGGATGGGGCCAAAACTCCAGGTGAGGTTTGGGCCTGCTGCAGGACAGCATCTTTAGTGAGAAAGGCTCAAACTTTTGGGCTCCTGAAAATTTTTAAAAGCCCTGATTTTTCAAGGATAGTGGTTGTCTTCTCTGTGCACAGTACTTCAGCAAAGAAGAAGGACATCACTGCTGCAATTTAGAGACCCTATTTTTGTGTTTGAGAGTGTGTGGGCAAAGCAAGACCTGGAAACAGGCATAAAATCACTGGGCAGGAAAGGTGTCTGTGATAGCTTGTGCCGACAATGGGGTGTTTTGACAGCTTTAGGCTGTGCGGTGGCTTTGGCTCAGCAAGTGCTGGTTTCCTGGAGCACAACTGATTGGTTTGGAGGTTTTGCATTAATAAAAGTTAGTCCTACAGCCACCTCTCCATCCTCTCGCTCCAGAACAGCTTGCTGTTGTACTAGTGGAATTACTGTGCACTCCAGACTTTAAACCCATAAATTGCTAATGCCAGACTGTTCCGATGAGCAGCTTTTTGATATCCTTTACATGTTAAAAAGTACTCAGGCCTGTTGACAAAGCAAAGAAATGGTGTCAAAAATAATTTTAAAACCTTTTGACCTGCAAGGTTTAAGAGAATTAGGCACAGATTCTTTGCTTTAAGCCTCTTGGTGACAAGAAATATGGTCCTATGCTAGCCAGTTTGATTGACAGTGGCATTTGTAGTTTCAGCTGCTAATACACTATGCTCCTTGTATATTCCTAGTGTGTAAATATAGAAGACTATTTGTCACCTGGATTGATGGATTATGCATAAGTGAGACAATGTGGTTAAAATTCTAAAGCATAAATGAAAAAGCATAAACTTTACAGAACTCATAAAGCAAATGCTTAATACTCATAATGAAGTATCCTTATTTTAATCAAGAGAAACTGTCAGACTTTCAAACAAGAAAAGATTACGCAGCTGGCATGGTGTATGGGGCTTTTTATAGCTCCATGCTACTAACCTGCATCATTGGATTTTTGACAACCATAATAAAATGTATTGGAAAATTGATTACTTTTAAGAGACTCTCTATAGCCAGCTGCTTTTATTTGTAAATGTCACGTATTGAAGCTGTTGTATGCTTCATCTCTTCAAGTGGAATTCTTGGCTGCATGTGAACCTTTACATAGGTATAAAAGCACTCTTGTTTTACATTCTTCAATTAGTTTTCAGCATTTTCTTATGTATTTGCGGAAGTAAAATTTTCCTGAATTCTTTCCCACCATAAATGGTTGCATATTTACTTATTGCCCACCATACCATGATTACAAATTACTTGTGCTCTTGAGATGTCATAAATTTGTAATAATATCAAGATGACTTTGTAATTGATATTTTCAGAAAATTCCAGAGTTTTTTTTCAAGGAAAAGAGCATGGTTAAGTTATTGGTTTTTGGGTAGAGAAAAGTGAATTTGCCATGAAAGTGTGTTATCTCTTGAAATATGTAGTAAAATTGGTATTTTCAGCATGCTGCTCTTATCTTTATTTGCTGATAGAGAGAATATCCAGAATTTTTTGGCTTTAAGGGAAAGGCTATGGTTAGGTTCATATTACTCAGCATTTAATAAATATGAAGTACAAGAAAAGGAGACATAGCCATGTACTACAACCTTTCACAGATTTTGTTTAAGGAAAGCATTTTTCAGAGTGTAAATTAATCTAAATAAATGAAAGTTCAAACCAGCATGTCTTTTAATCACATAAAAATCTGTCTCCTGAAGCCCTTTTGCACACTAAGCTATTCTGATGACCTGTGGGAGTTCTGTACAAGGTACAGCACTTGCCTGTAAACAGGTATGCTTTTGTAAACCACTCTGAAGCAGTTTTTGTGAGGCCACATCCTGCTGTTTTGCTGTACACTGAGTCCTAATAGATGTCAATGGCAATTTCATGCATGTTTTGAGAGGGCTGTGCCCTTCAGTATTATTTTGTTCTACAGAGATATTACAGCAGAGTGGTTGGTTTCTAATAAGATTCTATTTTTTTAAAAAATATGTATATATAATGTGATGAGCCTTCTGTGGCTGACTTCTGGCATTTAACATAAAAAGCCTAGACTCAGAAGATACAAAAATGGATATGAACACAGGTATCAGTATGATTAAGATTATTTTGTTTGGTTTCAACAATGAGGGATTCAATTAGATGCATTTTATCATTTGTTCTGTTAGCTCACATATTTGCTTTGTTACTCTAGAAACCAGCTTCTGAACCCAAGCATGCCCACAGCTGAAATGAGGTGTATTCTCCAATGAAATCTTTTAAAGTGTTAGTTATCTTCAATGGATTATTTTAACTAGCTGCAGTAGCTTTTTTCTTATGTTTGAGTCTGCTGTATTCTAGACTGGAGGGTCCAATTGTTGCATTATTTTGTGGCAGTTTGTCCATTTCTCACTGGTTCAGTAGAACCCTAGGAAACAATTTGGCAGCACAGGTTAGAAGAGAGATTACATTCACTGCAGTTTAGTCACACCATGCACCTATAGTTTGACAACACATAATATTTATTAAACATTCTGACTCAGAAAAAAATGTGCAAAGAACATTGCTTTAATAAGACCCATAAAACATTGCTATAATAAGACTCATTAAAAAATTTCAAAAAACCAATTCCAAAAGACAGATGGCTACCCTGTGTTTTATTTGGTGTGGATGCTACTTCTCAGTTTTGAGTAGACTTTTTTACTTCTATACTTGGAGGAATTCAGTTCATGGCAAGATGGT
The DNA here is from genome assembly GCA_024734555.1 of Trochalopteron elliotii. Classification (NCBI taxonomy): domain Eukaryota; kingdom Metazoa; phylum Chordata; class Aves; order Passeriformes; family Leiothrichidae; genus Trochalopteron; species Trochalopteron elliotii. The sequence goes on along the minus strand of JANPWX010000026.1, from coordinate 7,364,697 downwards.
ATGGACCAGACTTATTTATATTATGTGGATAAAATTATTAAGTAAATAGAGAAATAAACATCACTTGTTATAGTTTTGTAGAGGACAAATTGTTCTTAACTTTGTCTTATTTCATTCTTTGAGCTTGATGAGGTTATTCAAAGACTGGGAAGTCAAACAGGCTATTTAAATAAGGTTCCTTGAGCTCCTAACTGCTATAGGTGGTCATGTTTTACCCCTTCACTCTGTGAATATTGAGGTCCATACCTTTTCAGATTGCCTAATTTTGTGGGGGGAAAAAAAAAAGAGTAATCTAGTCTATATGGGAGGATGCCAAGAAATAACTGTATTATTGGTTGACTACCAGTTGTCTTGAAAAAACATCTTTGCTCTCACTTCAATTTGTTTTCCTTCAGCATTCAGATGTAGATTTTTATTGTAATTTTCAATTACTTGGTTAATTTTGGAATCTTAATACGTTCACAGAGTGGAAAAAGAAAGCTTGTGGTCACTCACCCTGTTGAGCATTCTGAGGATTCTGCTCTGTTAAAGATCTTCTCCAGTATGCACAGTGTTTCAGTTTTGAAAAACTTGAAAAGTCAAGTTCACCTTCCCCCACATATAAAAAGAACTATTTTTTTTTTTTTCCTGCAGGCTGGCATTTAAGAACCTATGTAAAGATGTCCATTATAGCTCCATCTGGCAGCCTCAAAGATTATGCAACATCCACACTTCAATATTTCTCTATCATTTCTCCCTTTCCCATTTTCTAGTTATGATTTTTAATTTTTTCTAAGCATAAGTCTGATACAGAAAAAGATAAGATATTTCTTAAAAAAAATTGAAAATGTACAATTCTTCTGTTTTTTGTGCATCTGATAGAATGTAAAGATCCAAGAAAACATATTCTCTCAAGTGATATAAAAATGTTATACCTAGACCCCAGCTGCAAAGTGTAAATGCAATGGTGGTGTAACTTTTTTCAAGTTCAAAATTGATGGATAATGATACAAAGCTGCTTATGAGCAAGCAATACTAAAAATAAAGATGGGAATCCTTGCTTTGCATGACAAATGAACAGAAACATTAGCAGTTGATGGCCATGATTGTCATCCAGTTTTACAGCTTTTCATTTTTTCAATTAGAATTAAAAAATGCCAACAAAAACAGATGTGTAATTAACCCTTTAAGGCCTTCCGAATCTTGCCAAATTCTGGGTTGATTGTGTAAGACTGAAGACTGCACCTTTAACTTTTTTATTTTGAGGGTTGAGATTTATTCTAAGAGGAAACCTGGGGAAGTAGCTTGGCTGATAAGGGTAAACTGATGTGCCAGGGCTTGATTTTTCCATGCTGTAGAAACTGGTGCTACTGATGTAATGCTGGAATCATGTCAATGTTGTAGTAACTTTTACTTTGAGGCACACTGTTCTGTTTATGTTGAAAGATTGAGTCATGCATTTTCTTCCCTCAGAGCTCTTGCTGCTTGGGTATTTGTTATATGCTTTAGAGGCCAAGCAAATTCCTGAAATAGATTGAATAATAAGTAATAGATTGACTTGGTTTGATTTCGTTGTTGTTGTTGAAGTCAGTGTGGTTTGGTGAATTAGAGAAAAGTCAGGCATCTGTCTGTTTAATGAAACCATTTCTGAAGTGAAGGGGAATGAATAGAAATAGGAAGTCATTAATTTCTGATGTTGCGTAGTGTACCAAGACTTCAAATTATGTCAAAACCAGCATAGTGCACTAATGTGTCAGAGTACAAATGTCAGTCTCTCAAACTGTGGTTTTTTGCATTTCTGCATCTCTCAGTCTCATAATAAAGTGGTTTTCTAGCTCTCAAAGGTTCAGTACCCTTAATCCCAAATGCTAGATTATCCTGAACAGAATTACTGAAATAACATACCTCTAAGAGATAATAATGAAATTCACAGAGAAATGAAGTAACTCATGTTGTAGATGGACTGAATGTTTAACTTCATGTTGTAGCAAGTGAAAACAAAAACATACCTTGTTTCCCATGTGCAAAATCTGTCCTGAGTCTGTTATAATGTTATAATCTGTCCATATGCTCGTTATCAATCCTTGCTGACAACTATGATGCTGCAGTATCATCAGTGTAATCCCTAGATATTTGACAAAATAGGGTTAAATATCTCTTGTAAATTGTTATTTACCCTTTGTGCCTCCCATTTGGATGGGAGGGCCTTGGAACTGAACTCTGAGGAAATCAGCTGTATCTGAAGGAAAACCACACCGAAATAGGTGTGAATTTGCTGTGTGTTCCCAGTAAGCTAAGCAGGAAAGTGAAGAGATCAGGACTTGTTGAGGCTGAGGGAATTGGCTGTACAAAAGAGAGAGAAGGCACAATTCAAAAGGTGGGCAGCTGGAACAGAAACCTGGCTGTCCATCTATGTTCTGCCTTTATGATGGGCAAAATAACAAGAAATTATTTTTGTAAATTTCAAACTTTGCTTGCAATGGACTGTTTTGTGTCCTTGATAATTGTACATTAGGAGAATGGATTTTTGAAGAATTTATGCTTATATCAACCCATAATCAAATATACAAGAGTATAAGATCATTAGTGCCCTTCTACCGAGAGCCCCACTGGCATGTTTTACTTACTATCAGGAGGCTAATGGGAGAAAAGCTGCTGGGGCCTAAACCAGCTCAAGGACTTGTGAGCACATGTGTCGAGAAAGTGACTCTCCACTGCAGCAACCTGTGCAGTGTCCTTGGTGGGTTGTTATTTTATGGAAAACCTGATTTCAAGCTGGCTGCAGATGGCAAATTAAGTGACATCATCATACCACAAAGAAAAGAAATGCTTGCTACTTATTTCTGTTACATAGTAACCACATTTCTTCCCCACCCCCACCCTTCCCCATACACTTTATTATATAATTGCTTTCTTCAAGGAAGTTGAAAAATAAGTGTAGGGGAAAAAATAGAAAAAGTGTGAATTGCATCAATTTTTGTTCATTAATATTTTCTTTTCAAGAACTATTTGCCCAGTTGTTTTTTTATCTGCACAATAGTTACAGAACCCAATGCAGTAGCTTGTTAAAATACATTAAATGATACAAAAAATTAATAAATTCCAAACCCAAAGCTTTTTTCCTGCTGAGTTTAAAACCCCACTGTAAGACAACTGAGAGCTCTGCTGCATGGAAGACACAGCACTTTTGAAAGGAAGATATTTCCTTGTTATATTATTTTTCCATTTAGAACATCCAGCTACTCTCAAGCTTCTAACAGCAAAGTAAAAGAATACTTTGCACCCATGGACTAATTTTAGCTAACAGAAACCAAACATTTCCCTCTTCAACCAAATGACCTTGTGGCTGCCTAGAAGCGCTTATATGAAACAGCACAGAGGTTTCTTGGAGGTGTTGATCCTGGCAGGGGAGTGATTTCATGGGCCCCTGCTGATGTCCCAAGTCAGGTGATGTGGCTCACAGAGCCGGGAGGCAGACAGTCAAGGAGGTTATCTAGGCCATGAACTTGAACTGTCCTGATTGAAATGGCAGGAACACACCACGACAACAAGTGTTTTCAAATGAACTTTAGTCTGCAAAACTGTCTCCAGACTGGATCAGCCTGTCCACTTTAATTTTGAAGTGGGGCATGATCGTAAATTACAGATTTTAGAGAAGGATACTGGTGGTCTGCTTCATAGCCTGGGAAGCACCAGCAATGAAGACTGGTGAACTTTAAGTTAAAAATCACTCACCCCTGCTCACTCAGCTGCTTTCCAATATGAGGAAGCACAAGAGCAGTGTCAGAGGAGTATCTCCACAGTGCTCTGGTAGCACCTGTGTGTGGGTGTCACCCACATGGAGCTCTAATGGCTGTGGGTCGCCTTTCCTCCATGCACAGCAGCTTTTGGATTGCCCCATCTACAGGGAGTGAACACCTGACAGATGATTTCAACTGGTTTGAACCTATTCTGCAGCTGGAGATTGGGAGCAAGGAAGAACACGGCTTTACCCTGTGGTGTTGCTTGACACAGACATCGTTTGTGCATCCTGTTTTGATGATCAGTCAATGTTAACACTCCATTTCTACCATTCACCTAGAATTAATGCTTTAAAAATAGCACTGCTCCCTCTTTTGAAACAAGCAAAAACCCCAAATCAAAAACCAACCACAAAACCAAACCACCTATTAGTACTGATATACTTATATGTCTTAATTAACACTAACCTCGGAACTAGTTTCTGGATAATTTGCTCATTACTGAGGTTCTGAGGTTGACAGTTCTGGAGGGCAGAAGGGGCCATTAGTTGCTGCATAAGGCAGTGAATTTCCCTGGTGATTCTTGCAAATGGTTAAGTAATGTGTGACCAAATTAGCTGAGTGTGGGTTTTGAACACAAAGAAGGAATCTCCTTTTATTTATCACAAGAGGGATGACTGCTGCAGTTGTCTTTTAATGCAAAGCAGTACCTGATGTGTAATAAGGGTCAGCTAAACAGTAAATGGGTGCAAGGAAGAGAGAACAGGAGGATTTCGGGGATGTACTACTAACGAAGTCTTCCAGTGCGAATGTGAACCACAGATGTGGGCAGACGAAACACTCTGCTATAAACTTTTTCCTTAGCATCTACTGAGAAAAGAAATATTTTGTCTTCCTGGAGCTGGGGGTACTGTAATTGAGAGATTGAGGGTATGACCAAAGGTTTGGAAGGCTAGGGCTAAGTTGTTTTGGCAGAGATGTTGTAGGAAAATGTGTAAATATCTATTGTTTATCCTGTTACTGAAGGATGCTATTGTATCCTGGATGGAAGAGGCATTAAACATATTCCTCAGCCCTGGAAGTGGATCTCCTTCTCACTCTAAAAACTGCAGAATATTGTGATCTCATTCTTCTGTTTGTGTTTATATGTGATGGACAGGGCTGCTAACTCTACCTATGCTTAAGGTTGCTTAACGCTTTCAGCCAGAGGGTCGTGTTTTTAACTGTCTGTGCTAATGCTCCCAAAGCTTAAACAATTTAGGCTGAGATTTTCCAGATGGGTGTCTTCATCCAGGAGAGGCAGTGAGGGGAGGAAATTCAGCCAGGCTTGTATTGGTGTACGTCTTAGAATAAGCTGATAGAAAATTACTTTTTTTTTTTCCATATTACAAAGCAAAGCATCCTGCATCTTGCTTCACTTGGAGGAGTAGGGGGAGAAACCTTACAGTCTATGCTTTTCTACTTGAAATCTGGCAGACAGCATTAGATCTTACTTAGGGAGAGAAGAGGGAGGGAAGTAAATGATAAAGTAATGAAAAATTGCACCTTAGAATGAAGATAAGTTTTACAATGTCTGTCTTATGAGACTAATTTAATTTTCACATAAAGCCTTAACTCTTGTGTTTTCCTGCATCTTTGAATGCCTGGCTGTGCCACCTTAATATCATTTTAATGTGCTAAAAATATGACTTCTTTTTTTTTACAACAAAGTGAGCTAAGCAAAGCTCCATTAAGGGATATAATTTTGGCACCTATGCCTTTCACTTGCTCTGCCAAAGTCTTCAGATCTCTTCCACTGAAGCAAATGGAGCAATGTATAGTGGCTGCCATTGTGCATGGGCATCTCAGCAGGTGCAGCCAAATCAGATACACTTTGCAAGCAGGTATTAGAGCTCTTCCTTAAAACCACAGGGCTGCTGAGACACAGATCTGTTAGGCTTTAATACAAGATCTGGCTGGATTGTTGCCTAGGTACAAACCTTTTCCCTCCTTTCCTTCCTTTTCCAAACTGCTATGCTTATTATATTCCTCAATTCATTCCCTTTCCAGAATACCTTCAGGGTAAAAAGAGGCTTCAAGAAAGCCTGGGGTCAGGAAGTAATTTTTATTCTTTCTTCACTCACGGCATGTTAATTAGTCTTCATGTTTTTGTACTTCCTTTTCTTCATGTATAAAAGGAAAGAACTAAGGGTGATTGAGCAAAACGATTGCTTTTGCAACACTTGAGCTCTGGTAGTGGAGGTGAAGCAAAGAATATGTGCACGTGTAAGATGATGCATCAGGGAAACCAAATGAGAGCCACAGGAAAAGGTGTCTGCGTGGTCCTAGAGAAATGAATTGCTTTCCCTAGTGAGGGAATTTGTCAGCAGAACTACAGCTCATACCACTGTTCTTTATCTTGAATAATAGAGGGAATTTAAAAGTATTTATTCTTCAGTAACAAAGGCATTAGACCTGGAAAGGTCACAAGAAAAGCACAGTGAGAAGACAAAGCAGTAGTTTTAATTTTTGACTAAACTATCTGAACTCGAGTAAAATTGGGTTGTTATCTAGAGCCTTGTTTTTGGAATATTATTTTTGTAACTACAGTGTGGTTGTTTCAGTTCTTAAAGACTGTAATGGAGTATGCACAGCAGTCTGCAGGCTTATCAGTTTGATCTAGAGTTTTTGCCAGAGAGTATGCTTGAAATAGTCTTGATTTCTTTCACCTTTTTTTAGTTCCTCTTTCCCTTTCTAAGTGTCTAGACAGTAGAGACTGGAAAGTAAGTAGAATTACAAGAAGAATGAACTTATCCCATTAGTCTTTCAAAATATAGTTATGCAGCACAACTGATCAAATCACTCAACAGTAGGTCACTTTTTCCTGGGAGATACAGTGAAGTGAGAAAAAGGGCTTTATTCCATGTGTCTGTGTGTATGTCTGCACATATATATTTGAACTTTGTTCTTGGCTCCCTTAATTGCTCTTTCTTAAAAAGAAATTGCCTGCTTCAGAGTTTTTCAAGGACTTCACCTCAGTTTTACCGAAGTCCAAACTGCAAGGAGCTTGGAGCACAGGCTACATTTCTGCTGCTTCTCTGTGCAACATCTGCAGAGCATAAATTAAAAAATTGCTCTAATAAAAATAAATAAGGAGTGTTTATTAATTTTATCTCTGGAGAAAGAGGGAATTTTCTTATTTAATCCTGGATATCAAAGGTTTTGTAGCATCACTGCATATCTAAGTTTCCTTTCACATTTTGTGAATTCTATCTTGTAAGCCATATCTGGAGTTGGCATCCCCTTCCAGGCTGATTTATTCTATGGTTCTTCCACCTAGAAATAACACATGGTCATTAATTAAATCTTCAGCTAAAGAATTTCTTGTGCAGTATAATCATATAAATCTCAGTATCTCATCCTTTTGAGTTTACAATTATTGTGACTTATGTGGATATATCAAGCACAGACATAAAAATATAGAGGTACCACAGGAAAAAAGTTTATTTTGGTTTCCAGAGTTTGACTGTGCCAAATATTCTCCTCAAGGGTACAGAGAAGAGAGCCCTCCATTGTTCAAAAGGTCCTTGTCTTTCCCCACTCAGACCTCTAGAAAATCCCACAGAAAACTATAGCTGTAGAGGAAGGTCCTCAAGATTTTTTTTGTGAATATGGGGCAAAGCTGTTAATCTAAACCTCTCATTTTGCAGTCCAAGGTAACTTCACAGCTGTCTTTCAGGACAAGTTATGGGCTGTGAATGATCACTTGCTGCTCATGTCAAAGTTTTCTACCCAGATTCTTGGCTGTGCTGGCTACAGTTGCAGTCATAGTGAAAGGAAGCAAATCGAACAAGGGTGTCCAATTGGCCAATCTATTTTAATCAGGATATTTGATACAAAGTTAGAATGAAGATTATTAATATTTTAAAGAAAAATAATTTGGATAATTTGTGTATGTTAACAGTACCTATTAAAAAGATATTTGATTTTTTTATGTGTCAGATTAGATCCTGGTGTTACTCAATTAGAATGGTAGGAATACTTTTTCAGTTTATACTCTGATCTGCTCTTTGACCTAGAAGACAACAATGGCAAAAAATATCTGGGGCCAGAGCATCCTGTCTTCACCCTTACCTTTTCTTTTTTTCGCACCAAAAGTCTCCCATCCACTCCCTAAATAATCTGTTAGTTGCTTTTATTTTTGCAGAGAAAAGGTCATCTGAAGTAGCTGAGCTGTGATACTGAGTGGCTCTTACCACTGGATTAACTGGGTTTGTTGAGGCTTTCTGTGAGATTCTCTGCATATGAGGAGACTATCATTGTTTGTCCTGATTCTACTCAAATATTTTGCAATGAAATATGTGGAGTTTGGCTTTCACTCAATAAAGCACTTACACATTTGCTTAATCTGAGGTAAACTAACATCACTTGGACTCAATTGCATAGCTTAGATGTGTGAAATAGAGCACACCTTCTTGAATCGTGCCAGGCTCTGTCCTTACCATGATGTGTTGTAGAGCAGAATTGGTAGTTGATTTTCTCCCCTCCTCCTGCTAAAAGTACTTGCTACAAGAGCTTGTTAGAAGATCATGTCCTTCACCTTATGTTTCCATCTGTCTCATAACCACCATTATCTGGGAACCTGTTTGGGGGTATTATTGGCTTATCTGTACCTGTTTGCTACAGTCTTTCAGTTTTAAGCTCTTTGGGGACAGAACCATCTTTTTATAGCAGCATGATTGTGAGTACAACAACAATCTTCAGGGTCATGCAGCCCTGACTAGGGCTCATTGATGCAATTTTATTATTCTACTAATAAGATAGATCCTGTTCTGCACACAAAGTTGTTTTCAGACTGTATCTTCTCTCTGTCGCTAGTTTTTGCATGTGCGTAGCCTTCTACTGTGTCTCAAAGAGTGCAACTGGCTTAGAGATGTACTTGGGAAGGATTTTCTTTTCTGGCTGCAAAAGGGTCAATTCTCATTAGCTCAGTGAGAGAGTTGGGTGCAGAAAGACACTTTCCCATAAAAAGATACCCAAAACACTTACACAAGAGCTACACTCTACCCTTGCTACAGACTGAGGCAGGTGAGGAGTTTCTGAAACATGCAGGTTGCTCCTGCCAAAGCGTGCAACTTTTCTCTGTGTGTTCTGGTGTAAGAGCTAACAATAGATTAAACATTTTTTTGTTGTTACTCCTGCAATTTGGTTGCAACTACATTTGCAAAGCCAGTTGGTGCATGTCATAAAATCTGATTGATTGAACAGTTAATCCTTGAAAGCTTCCCTCTGAAATATTGCCAAGGTCAACAAGGGATAATGCCCATGTATTCGTGTCATAGAAATTACCTATTTTGCCATTTTTATCTACCCCTTTATAGCTAGGAACATGCAGAGAATTCTGGTCTTGTCATGCAAGGCACTCTTTATGTAAAATACTGGTTTTAGTGTCCGTGTTCCATTTTGTTCTAGAGAAAATTTCTTAACTATGAAGGAGATGACCAGTGAATTTTAATATTTCTTATAAACTATGGGGGGTGTTTTTCAGTTCAGAACAGTTTGTGGAACAGGTTATCTTATGGAAAAGAAATATTGGGAACATTTTTGGAAAATCAGTTATTTTCATGTTTCCTGTGAGGTTTTTCATATCTTGAATGTAAGTTGTCATTTACATCATGTAGATACGTAAAATGTAGATTTTACTCAGTGCCTCAGAGGTGCCTTCTGAATGCCAGAATAGTTTTGTGAAATGAGGATCCGTTCAGGGGAATAAAAACTGCATGTCACTTATGCACTGTAAGCTAAATGGAAGAGTTTCCACATTTTTGCTGTTCTTAGGCAATACCAGAGGGGTTTTTTTCTATTTGGCCTTAGGCATCACCCTTGCGAATTTATTCAGTTTTTGTCAATAATTCAATTGCTTACCCCTGATATACATTAGACTTATTCCAAATTTTGCAGAAAATACAAGCAATTCTCAGAAGACCCAAACTCCAATGTCTTCTTCCAAGGTTGTCAGAAATAATTTAAAATGCCTTTATAGTGGTTCTCAGCCACTAATGTCCTATTATGCTTCTCTGAAACGGAGTGAATGACCTCCTGAGACCTTGTCATAGTACACAAGTTTTCCTAGGTGACTCTGGCAAATAGATAACCTGTTGTGTCAGCTCTCACTGAACTGAGCCAAGGTCTGTGTACCCTTCCTGGCTATGTGAAGAGATGATCCTTGTGCTGTGGATGGCATTCTGTGTTGCATTCCAGGAACATGGCCCTTCTTGACAGCTGTCACATATCACAAATATCCACTGAGCTCTTTGTGTGAACCAGTAGGGGAAACTGGAAGCATATAAGAGAATTTTGGTAACTCATTTACTGTAACTCACTTTAAGTGAAATGTGCAGTTTCAGAAGATAGAAATGGGAAGGGAGGGAAGAAAGCTGTGATCATCACTGAACTTTGCCAGTGAGCAAGGAACTTGATATAAAAAAATTAGATATTGGCCAGAATGAAGATCCCTGTCCTCCATAGAATGTTGTGGCAGAGATTAATCTCCTGTTGTTCTAAGGAGGTTTGATTTGGGAAATTGCTGTGTCTTGGTCTAAGGAAAGAAATTCAAAATCAGTAGTTCACTACAGAATTGGTGCAATAGGACTCAAAATGTCCCAGAAAGTTTACCAAGCAATACCAATTGTTGCACCCAAATATATTCTTGTAGGACCACTCTGCAGTGTTTCCTGTACCGATCTTTTTCTGCTGGTTTTAGAAATGGAGCTGTTTTAAGCTTTGGCAAAACAAAATTTATGCCCTTTAGGTACCGAAGAAGTTAGGAGAGAAATTCCAAACTAATTTTGGTTAGATAGGAATTTCTATACTCCCTGCTTTTTTGTTCATTTGCTTTTAGTTGGTAGGGCATACTGCTCGTGGGAAAGTCTTTGAATTACTTTTACCACAAGCCAAGCTCATGCATGATTTAAAGGGAGCAATAGCTGAACAGCAGTCTGCATTGTAATTGTAAAAGGAAGAGGCATAAAATGCAGTCAAATTTATCAGTAAAGACGCTGCTGCCAACTCTGAAAAACACCTGGCTAGGTATTAAAGGACACAAACATGATCCCCTCACTGAGCAGTATTTTATAGACTGTAGTTCAGAGCCAAAGAAAACAGCTTTTGTAGCTTTTAGGTGTCCATAAACAGCTAGATAAATATGAGGGAGCCAGAATAAAGGATAAACAAGGCAGCTAAGTATCAGCTTGCCACATTGCCTTTCGGACCTCCCCAAATACCCAACTGAACTTGGAGTATATTACTTCCCCAGATTCCCAGTGCTTTCCATGATTCCTGGAGGTGGCGTCCCTAGTGCCCAGAGGGAGAGGGTCAATGGAGCAATGTCATGATATAAACTCAAGCTGTGTCCTGTCATCTGTATAATTGCTAGGATTGCATAGTTGACCATATTTCATGTGAGTTGGCAGCGATCACCAGTCTGTAGTCAGGATAGGGATTTGGAAGAAGAGCTGCACCTATGGTCTCTGATCTCCCTCTTGTAGCTGCTGCCAGCATTCAAAGCATTGCAAACGGGTTTCATAAACAAATCTCATTAAATGTTTTTAGATAGAGGAAAGCACATAGCCATAAATAGAAAACTGATAAGTGGGCAACTGTTAAAAATAGCTCAGTAAGAAATGGTAAGTGGAGAAATAATATGGATGTGATAGCATAAGGAATATTCTACACACATACTTGTAGCCTTTAGCAGTTGCCAGAACTCTGATGAAGTGAATGAAGAGCAAATGGGTTGTATTTCAAACACATACCATTACACTGAGCAACAGTAACATTTTATTGCTTCAGTCACATTTTTTTGACTGAAGTAATAAAATTT